>JAPMLY010002246.1:0-58118 GCA_026401115.1 Tetraselmis chui | reverse complement strand
GTGTGGATGGGTTGCGCGAGCCAGATGGGCGAGTGCAAAGCAGAGCCAGTGCTCGGGGTTGCACCGGCTTAAGGGCTGCCGCTAGCTCGTGTTGTTGGAGGCATGGCTTGGGGCGTTGCACGAGGCGTTTCCTCAATCCTCAATCGTTTCCACAAGGGTTACCTCGAGGACTAAGCAAGACGCACCGCTTTTACAATTACGCTTTACTGCGAAGGTGTGCGTTCTATCACATATGTAAGTATGTTCTGCAAAGCTCCAGATTTAAAACAATTTGACTATTTACCCGAGGGCACGTTTTGCCATTATCTGAAAAGCCGGAGGTTGTGCGATGTCCATTTGAAGCCTTTTGGAGGTGCGGCGCCGATGGCGGTGTAAGCATCGAGGAGCCAAGGGGAGAGAGTAGCAGCTGCTTGCCAGTCGCCCGAATTCTCGTAAGGTGTGAAGCTCCATAGTACGGCTGGCGGGGGCTGCTATAGTTTTTTTGCAGTAGGCGACACGCTGGGTGCAATACCATTCCAGGAGGTCATCGAGGGCGGGGTTTGGGTGATCAGTATAGCCAAGATGGGTTTGTCGGCCGCGTTGCGTCGTTGGTCGCCTTTTGCTTTCCGGATGAACAGCAAATTTGTCCGGATGGTCGGTCGACTGCTAGGTCATGGGTTAGGCAGCGGATCCCACATTCCGCATTGCAAAAGAACGCGTTGTTGGTACACACCGTAAGTAGTGCCCGGAATTGAGCGATGAGGTGTCGCAAGTGTGGCGGTTAGCCTTCTATTGCTAACTGCTAGCACAAATCCGTTCTGTTCTTTTCTGTTCGGTTGATGTGCTTTTGAATGGCAGAGTGGTGGTGTAGATGGGAGAAGTTGAGTGGATGTCTCACTGCTTATACTTTAGCAGTATATGTTGTAAGTGAACAAAGGAATTGTTAAATGATTTTGTCACGTCCCTCTATTGCACATGGCTTAAATAGCTTTCCGCCCAGATAGCTTACGCCTGCTTGCACTCGCTTACGTGCCAGGCGTTAGGGCTTTCCAACCGTCGTCAACAGTCTAGCGACGCGGGTCGATTAGAATGGAGAATCACGACGCGGCTCATTCTGCATCGGAAACCTCGCTTAGGCGCGTCATCTGGCTAGTTGGATTAATTGTGCGTACATGTACGTACCGGGAGGTACTGGTCGTACAGTACGCATCAGAACCCTTGCTAGTATTGCAATAGCGACGTACCCACGTTGTACGTTCGTCCGATGGAAAAACACGAATTAGAATTAGTAACGAGTACATGTACAATGTCATGCAATGTACTGTTGCATGACGGTACTCGTCACACGAGGTTGGCGTCCACGTCAAGTGTTTGCGGAGTTGGGCTGCGGCGTCGAGGAGAGCGAAAGCTAGGGGGGCTTGCAACGTAGGCGGGTAGGCGGGAGTCCGCGGCGAGTAGACGTTCTTGTTGCATTTCGAGTCCGCGGCGTGCGTGAGCGAAGAGCTCGCGGACGGCAATCGGCTCATGTTGGTGGTCGCGGAAGAATTTGTTAATTGCCGAGTACTGCTACAATGATGCAACGGCGACGGTGCCTTGTAGTCCTAGCTAAGCCTCCGCATCAAACATCGATGTATTAATAAGATCATGATGCGTCTGCCGCATCATCAGCATCAATGCGTCCATGAATTAGTGCCCAATTTTATCAACGCGTCCACGAAATAGTGCCCAATTTAATCAATGCATCCACGAATTAGTGCCCTATTTAATCAACGCGTCCATGAATTAGTACCCCATTTAATCAATGCATCCATGAATTAGTTTCCCATTTAATCGAGGTGTCCATGAATAATAAGTGCCCCATTTAATCAATTAATGTGTCCATGAATTAGCGCCCTATATAATCAATGCGTCCATGAACTCTTGCCCTATATAATCAATGCGTCCATGAATTAGTGCCCTATATAATCAATGCGTCCATGAATTCGTGCCCTATATAGTCAATGCGTCCATGAATTAGTGCCACATATAATCAATGCACAACGAATTACCTGTCGTTACATTTACGGAACATATCGGCCGCATCGATGCATATTGTATTTTATATTTTTCTAGTATTGCCAGCTAAGGTTAGGGATCAGCCATCGATTCATCGTTGATAGTATCATCATCACATGGTGATAGTGCCATCGATGTGATAGGTTGCGACATCGACATCGACACGATGGTAGTAGTGCTCGCATCAATGCCATCAATTATCAAAACAATTGTGAAATATTGATTATTTAATTAAGCCCGATGTATCGATATATCGTCCCAAATATCGATACATCGGCGATAATATCGGCTTAAATTGCCATGGATGTCAGCATCTCAAACTATCAACGCCATCAACATCGACAATGCAAGATATCAATACCATCAACATCGACGTTGCAAAATATCATTACCATCAACATCGACAAAATTCACTTGATCCCTACCTGTATTGCCAGCACGCTACATTTGTTTCCAATACGAGCATGTACATGTACGTGGTACGGAGACGGCTATGAGGAAATGAAATTGACGACTACGACAATTTTCAAATAGCTACCGTACGGGTAGCTGTCACGCACATAGCGACATCTATGACACGTGTTTACCGCCAAAATCGACGATAAGGAATGGGAGTTGCCTCGACAAACGTGATCTGTGGTCGGGAAGCGTTGCCGTAGCGTCCGCCATATCCATCAGAGAACGTGGACTTCTGAAATGTCTTGCACACTTATGCTTGCGCCGTACGATGTGAGCCGATCTCAAATTGACGGTCAATATTGAATGATATTTGATTTAAGATTGTTTGCGTGTCATCCCCGACCCACAAAGTTCGTCCGCAATCTGTAATAGCCTCGCCAAATTTATGTTAATAAAAGCAAATGAACAACCATCCGTGCAAACGATTGTCACCCCGCGTCCCCCCCCGCCAAAAGTCCCTACCGGTCGTACCGCGGTTTGAAAAAGTTGCGACTGTGCTTTGGCACTGGCGCCGCCGACATGAATTGCCTTCACGGCGGTCAGTGAAATTCCAAGCCGGACCCGAAGACATGGTGCGCACCCCTATTAACGGCCACTTCGATGCTCACGCTGCTAAGGCCTCCTACGTTTTAAAAGTTATGTTGTCTGAGGTTTTCCGTTTGGGGTCCCGCAGTACGAAATAAGAAGGGAAGGTCTACCGACCGGGAACGGTACACCCGAGGATGCTCCCCACCTGCAAGATGCGGCGAGCAAAGCCGCCATACACGCCCAGCAGAATTAGTACTACTAAGTGGACGAGCACGGAAATGTGGAAGATTTTGAGATGCAGCGGGGGATCCTGCTACCAATGCTGCTCCGCAGCCGTTGACTACCCTTCCGAAGTCCAACGCTCCAGTCGGCGACGGCGGGTCGCCATCCGGCGCTCCCATCATCGTCAACGCGTACGCAGGCGAGATAAAAGAGGTGACTCTATCCCGTATTTCACATACTTTATCCCATTTTATACTTAATGATTGTTAGATGGATAAAGGAGCAAGGGTCGCAGAGTGATAGTATTGCCACCATAACTTGTTGTCCTGCAACACCACCAACCTAATATACCGTCGTTCTTTTACTACTTAGCTCACGACGCTTTAAAATCGCGGTGGGCGGCCACGTTCTGTGTTCTTTTCCGCGTTTTGCCAATCCTTTCCATCGTCTTATTGTATGTATTCGCTGTCTATCCGACGTTCCGTGTCGTTTAATATTACACCCTCGTCCCCGTATACGTCTTGTCGCGTCGTGTGCCCGTCGAAATTGTCTGCGTGCTGCTTTTCTGTATTTGGTTGCATATGAGGGAAATCTAACAAGCGTCAAGTATGTAGCTAAGGTCGACACCTCGTATTAAGCCACAGCTCGCTGAGCATCGTAACCGACTTAACCATATGTGTACAAAGTGGTTAGCGAAGTCGAATAGGACGTTTTCTCTACCCGAAAGGGACACACCTCATATGTCATATGTCGCTGCACGTACCCTTAACGGAGGCCGTTACTCATGGGGTGCCATAGTATACATGATATGCTTGCGTTGCAAGCGTATGTGTGCAGCTGTTTTCGTGAAGGGGGGGGGGGGGGGGGGGGGGCGTAAATTTGGGTGTATGGATGAGCACGACGATGGAAGCCGAGAGGCACGCACCAGATGGCCACTTCTTCGTCGTGCACCTTCTCTGGCGGCAGCACAAACTTGTAGTAGGGCCTGAGGTTGCGGTAGATAAAGACGTTGCAGGCGGAGGCGACCGCCAGTGCCGGCAGCTCCGCCTCCCGCGAGGAGCCCACCGGAGAGGAGGTGAACTCGACGATCGCGACGGGCGTCTCCAGCAGCGTGTGCTCCGCCTTCTTCTCCGTCCCCTTCCACACCTACCGCCCCGCGCACCATCCCCCACCACAGCACCACCAAAAACAACATAGATAGCCGACCTTACGCCGTAAACATTTACGCCCGGCATGACCTTACATCTACTTGACAGCAGACGAGCGAGCATCATTTTGGTCGGTGACCCCGAATGGTTTCAAACGGTAGCGCACCTTCAGGGTTTTGTCAAAGCTGGCAACCACGAGGCGCCAGTCGCCATCGCCAAAGAGGTCCGCTGTCGTGATACAGTTACCGAAGGCCTTTACGCCGGCCACAGGGTCGTGCCACGCCTCGAGCCACAGCTTTTGCAGCGGCGCCGCCGTTCCGCCTTCGCTCGACAGCGAAAGCTTCTTCGCTGTCTCCGTCAACCGGGCCGCTGCCTCACTCAACGACGACGACGGCCTCGGCTGCGACGCCCGTTCCTCCGCCTCATCCATCCCGCTCGAGTCATTCAGGATACCACCTGATACCACCAATTACGCACGTACGCGCGTAACAACTTAGCCGTTCGAGTATGTCGTTGCGCACGACAGAACATCTACTGGTCGCTAACTGCAAATTAGCTGGCGTACTTTGGTGAAAACTAGCTTCGAGACATAGGGCAATTCACGCTGAATAGTTGGGCAGCAGTGCTAAGGGGAGGTGGGGGAACGAGGGTCAGCCGAGCACCTGTGTCTTCTCCGCCTGTTCGCCCGACAGCCGTGGGATCCATACGCCTTGCCATGGCGAGCTCGTGTGAGGCTTAGTACTCCCAGACAAACGTAGCTGTTACACCGCCACCTGCTAGCGCCCAGCTGTCAGCAGTACGACGCCGTGTTGCCCCCGCAACGGCCAGCTGGAGGGAGTCACGAGTTGTGAAGCCGCCCAGACCGGCTCAGATCCGCGGGAGGCAGAGGGGTGCACTGCAAACCGCCCTGGTAGGTTACAAAACTAAAGTTTTGTGCGCTGAGCGCTACCTTCTAGCCCTACCGAGATGGTTAGTCTCCTTTGTTAGTCTCAGCGCGGGAGGGCGGTGGTCAGTGAGATGAGTGCGCGCACCGCTCATTTCACGCTGTGGTTACGTCCGCGATGCGCCCGTCGCTGCTCCATATCCGCATGCCGACAGAAGCTCGGTCCGAAATTTAATTACATGATAGTATTCGGCTGTGATTCGAAAAACTACCCATCAACACGAGGGTTTCCAAAGGGGCGGAAACTTAGGTCTAGGGGAATCATAAAAAAAAAGTTAGACGGGGTAACTCCGGTTTTCTTGGCACAGCGCGCGGATGAAATGTAGTGTCATCCAGCCGTTATAATAAGGTACATACGCTTTTTCCATGAAGTCCGTTACCAACGTCATGCATTTAATTGCCCACCACATACTCCCGCGATGGCCATGTAACTCGATTGGGGGGTAGAATAATGACTTTCGAACAACACAGCACGGCGCCTTGTTCATTGACGTGGGCACCTTAATCGGCACGCCCCAATGATTGTGGGCACACACGTTGGATTTGCGGCCCATATTTTGCGAATTTGCGGGCCGAAATTCGTGCATGTGCAGGTTATGCACGCCTCTATGCGTAGCTCGGTACACGCAGTGTCGCGACAAGCCGGGAGACTACTCGATGTTGGGTTCTCAACATGTCTACTGAATTGCACTAGCATCCACCGAGTGTGTTGCGCCCGGCCGTCTACATAGCGGCGACACCGAGATTGGCATTAAGGCTAGGGATCAACCATCGATACATCGTCGATAGAATCATCATCACCCGCTGATGGTGCCATCGACGTGATAGGTTGCGACATCGACATCCATATCGAAGGCATTAGTGCTAGTATCAGTGCCATCAATTTTAAAAACAATTGGAAATTGTTCATTATCGATAAATCGACGATAATATGGGTTTAAATTGCCATCCATGTCAACATCATGACATAATATGAGCACCATCAACATCGACAATCCAAAATATCAATACTATCAACACGGACGTTTCAAGATATCATTACTAAGCCTCCGCATCGCCCAAAAAAATTAAAGATCAAGCATCAACTGCAATGCATCAAAAAATGATGCATCAAAATTTTGATATAATTGCTAATTCATGGACGCGTTGATTAAATGGGGCACTAATTCATGGACGCATTGATTAAATGGGGCACTAATTCATGGATGCATTGATTAAATGGGGCACTAATTCATGGACGCATTAATTAAACGGGGCACTAATTCATGGATGCATTGATTAAATGTGGCACTAATTCATGGACGCATTGATTAAATTCAGCACTAATTCATGGACGCATTGATGCAGGTGATGCGGGGCGAATGCATTGATGCATCTTGCGCATCGGTATGTTGGCAAAATTTTAATTATGGGTGGATTTTTTTCATTACATGAATTTGCCTAGAAAATTGAAGTGAGTCAAATATTGTATGGGACGTCCCATACAAGTTTGTTAAAGTTTGTTCGCTCCCCCTCTTGACAACGGCCGCCTAGACTGGCCCGCCCACGAGTATAACCCTCTCCAGGTTTTGAGTTTAACCCTCTACATGTTGTCTTGGCTGCAACGGAGTGACCCGCCGACTAGCCGCTCAATTGGGATCATCGGGAATATAAACCAGATTCTTTTGTTTGCAAAAGAGACAATTAGTGTGTGCGCATGTGCGGAGTGTACGTGCAATAAAGATAGAGGTGTGGATAATTACAATATGCATGTGTATATTCAAAATGCATGTACATGTTCTGAAATGTAATCTGAAATTGTGCAGATTATGCGCCCCGAATATTGTCGTGCGGTAAACCACGACACATTCGCTTACAACCTCTATTAATTGCCCTGATAGTCTAATACACTTTCTATGCTAAATTCTGAAACACACGAGACGCCTCTCGAGAACCCTTCGTAGACACGTGTTCACGTGAGCTTCATCCTCTGCGTTGCAATCACATTTCAAAATTAGTGCGGTGTCAGTAATTTACATCAGTTGGTTGAGCGTAATTGATGTATTGGATGGTCAAAAGGTGGTGAGGATAATGTTGTCATGGTTGGTGGTAATGTGATGTAAATCAAATACATACGATCAGAATTGAATCAGTGTGTGTGTGTGTGTGTGTGTGTGTGTGTGTGTGTGTGTTTATGTGTGTGTGTTTGTGTGTGTGTGTGTGTGTGTGTGTGTGTGTGTGTGTGTGTGTGTGTGTGTGTGCATGTTGCAAAATATCGACGTCACACAATATGCATAACAAAGCTGAACATAAATGTCCTTTCGATCTATCCATCAATAAGGGCAACTGCATGATTGTCATCTATTTGTATTATCAGCATGTACATTATTTAAATCCGCACTAAATTGAAAAAATCGATTTCTGTGTGGCCTTACCTCGGTGAAGGCTCATCAGCAGTTTTTCATGAAGCACAAATCAATTGTCAATCCAATAGCCCATCACGCTTACCAGTGGGCTAGTTTCTTCCCAAATATCGGCTGCTTTGCAAGGCCTGACACAATATTCCTTCTGATTGAAAGCAATTGAGTCCTGCACATGATGAGAAATGGTTCAAAAGACAAAAATGTTCCGGAAACAGATTCATGGCGGGACTAAACAAGTCGTCATAATAACAGGCAGCGATTCGATAGCCAACGCAAGCATATCATGTATACTATGGCACCCCATGAGTAACGGCCTCCGTTAAGGGTACGTGCAGCGACATATGACATATGAGGTGTGTCCCTTTCGGGTAGAGAAAACGTCCTATTCGACTTCGCTAACCACTTTGTACACATATGGTTAAGTCGGTTACGATGCTCAGCGAGCTGTGGCTTAATACGAGGTGTCGACCTTAGCTACATACTTGACGCTTGTTAGATTTCCCTCATATGCAACCAAATACAGAAAAGCAGCACGCAGACAATTTCGACGGGCACACGACGCGACAAGACGTATACGGGGACGAGGGTGTAATATTAAACGACACGGAACGTCGGATAGACAGCGAATACATACAATAAGACGATGGAAAGGATTGGCAAAACGCGGAAAAGAACACAGAACGTGGCCGCCCACCGCGATTTTAAAGCGTCGTGAGCTAAGTAGTAAAAGAACGACGGTATATTAGGTTGGTGGTGTTGCAGGACAACAAGTTATGGTGGCAATACTATCACTCTGCGACCCTTGCTCCTTTATCCATCTAACAATCATTAAGTATAAAATGGGATAAAGTATGTGAAATACGGGATAGAGTCACCTCTTTTATCTCGCCTGCGTACGCGTTGACGATGATGGGAGCGCCGGATGGCGACCCGCCGTCGCCGACTGGAGCGTTGGACTTCGGAAGGGTAGTCAACGGCTGCGGAGCAGCATTGGTAGCAGGATCCCCCGCTGCATCTCAAAATCTTCCACATTTCCGTGCTCGTCCACTTAGTAGTACTAATTCTGCTGGGCGTGTATGGCGGCTTTGCTCGCCGCATCTTGCAGGTGGGGAGCATCCTCGGGTGTACCGTTCCCGGTCGGTAGACCTTCCCTTCTTATTTCGTACTGCGGGACCCCAAACGGAAAACCTCAGACAACATAACTTTTAAAACGTAGGAGGCCTTAGCAGCGTGAGCATCGAAGTGGCCGTTAATAGGGGTGCGCACCATGTCTTCGGGTCCGGCTTGGAATTTCACTGACCGCCGTGAAGGCAATTCATGTCGGCGGCGCCAGTGCCAAAGCACAGTCGCAACTTTTTCAAACCGCGGTACGACCGGTAGGGACTTTTGGCGGGGGGGGACGCGGGGTGACAATCGTTTGCACGGATGGTTGTTCATTTGCTTTTATTAACATAAATTTGGCGAGGCTATTACAGATTGCGGACGAACTTTGTGGGTCGGGGATGACACGCAAACAATCTTAAATCAAATATCATTCAATATTGACCGTCAATTTGAGATCGGCTCACATCGTACGGCGCAAGCATAAGTGTGCAAGACATTTCAGAAGTCCACGTTCTCTGATGGATATGGCGGACGCTACGGCAACGCTTCCCGACCACAGATCACGTTTGTCGAGGCAACTCCCATTCCTTATCGTCGATTTTGGCGGTAAACACGTGTCATAGATGTCGCTATGTGCGTGACAGCTACCCGTACGGTAGCTATTTGAAAATTGTCGTAGTCGTCAATTTCATTTCCTCATAGCCGTCTCCGTACCACGTACATGTACATGCTCGTATTGGAAACAAATGTAGCGTGCTGGCAATACAGGTAGGGATCAAGTGAATTTTGTCGATGTTGATGGTAATGATATTTTGCAACGTCGATGTTGATGGTATTGATATCTTGCATTGTCGATGTTGATGGCGTTGATAGTTTGAGATGCTGACATCCATGGCAATTTAAGCCGATATTATCGCCGATGTATCGATATTTGGGACGATATATCGATACATCGGGCTTAATTAAATAATCAATATTTCACAATTGTTTTGATAATTGATGGCATTGATGCGAGCACTACTACCATCGTGTCGATGTCGATGTCGCAACCTATCACATCGATGGCACTATCACCATGTGATGATGATACTATCAACGATGAATCGATGGCTGATCCCTAACCTTAGCTGGCAATACTAGAAAAATATAAAATACAATATGCATCGATGCGGCCGATATGTTCCGTAAATGTAACGACAGGTAATTCGTTGTGCATTGATTATATGTGGCACTAATTCATGGACGCATTGACTATATAGGGCACGAATTCATGGACGCATTGATTATATAGGGCACTAATTCATGGACGCATTGATTATATAGGGCAAGAGTTCATGGACGCATTGATTATATAGGGCGCTAATTCATGGACACATTAATTGATTAAATGGGGCACTTATTATTCATGGACACCTCGATTAAATGGGAAACTAATTCATGGATGCATTGATTAAATGGGGTACTAATTCATGGACGCGTTGATTAAATAGGGCACTAATTCGTGGATGCATTGATTAAATTGGGCACTATTTCGTGGACGCGTTGATAAAATTGGGCACTAATTCATGGACGCATTGATGCTGATGATGCGGCAGACGCATCATGATCTTATTAATACATCGATGTTTGATGCGGAGGCTTAGCTAGGACTACAAGGCACCGTCGCCGTTGCATCATTGTAGCAGTACTCGGCAATTAACAAATTCTTCCGCGACCACCAACATGAGCCGATTGCCGTCCGCGAGCTCTTCGCTCACGCACGCCGCGGACTCGAAATGCAACAAGAACGTCTACTCGCCGCGGACTCCCGCCTACCCGCCTACGTTGCAAGCCCCCCTAGCTTTCGCTCTCCTCGACGCCGCAGCCCAACTCCGCAAACACTTGACGTGGACGCCAACCTCGTGTGACGAGTACCGTCATGCAACAGTACATTGCATGACATTGTACATGTACTCGTTACTAATTCTAATTCGTGTTTTTCCATCGGACGAACGTACAACGTGGGTACGTCGCTATTGCAATACTAGCAAGGGTTCTGATGCGTACTGTACGACCAGTACCTCCCGGTACGTACATGTACGCACAATTAATCCAACTAGCCAGATGACGCGCCTAAGCGAGGTTTCCGATGCAGAATGAGCCGCGTCGTGATTCTCCATTCTAATCGACCCGCGTCGCTAGACTGTTGACGACGGTTGGAAAGCCCTAACGCCTGGCACGTAAGCGAGTGCAAGCAGGCGTAAGCTATCTGGGCGGAAAGCTATTTAAGCCATGTGCAATAGAGGGACGTGACAAAATCATTTAACAATTCCTTTGTTCACTTACAACATATACTGCTAAAGTATAAGCAGTGAGACATCCACTCAACTTCTCCCATCTACACCACCACTCTGCCATTCAAAAGCACATCAACCGAACAGAAAAGAACAGAACGGATTTGTGCTAGCAGTTAGCAATAGAAGGCTAACCGCCACACTTGCGACACCTCATCGCTCAATTCCGGGCACTACTTACGGTGTGTACCAACAACGCGTTCTTTTGCAATGCGGAATGTGGGATCCGCTGCCTAACCCATGACCTAGCAGTCGACCGACCATCCGGACAAATTTGCTGTTCATCCGGAAAGCAAAAGGCGACCAACGACGCAACGCGGCCGACAAACCCATCTTGGCTATACTGATCACCCAAACCCCGCCCTCGATGACCTCCTGGAATGGTATTGCACCCAGCGTGTCGCCTACTGCAAAAAAACTATAGCAGCCCCCGCCAGCCGTACTATGGAGCTTCACACCTTACGAGAATTCGGGCGACTGGCAAGCAGCTGCTACTCTCTCCCCTTGGCTCCTCGATGCTTACACCGCCATCGGCGCCGCACCTCCAAAAGGCTTCAAATGGACATCGCACAACCTCCGGCTTTTCAGATAATGGCAAAACGTGCCCTCGGGTAAATAGTCAAATTGTTTTAAATCTGGAGCTTTGCAGAACATACTTACATATGTGATAGAACGCACACCTTCGCAGTAAAGCGTAATTGTAAAAGCGGTGCGTCTTGCTTAGTCCTCGAGGTAACCCTTGTGGAAACGATTGAGGATTGAGGAAACGCCTCGTGCAACGCCCCAAGCCATGCCTCCAACAACACGAGCTAGCGGCAGCCCTTAAGCCGGTGCAACCCCCGAGCACTGGCTCTGCTTTGCACTCGCCCATCTGGCTCGCGCAACCCATCCACCCAACCCATAATAATTAGCGCCAATCTTTCCCCCTATGCCAAGCCTATTGTTGTCTTTTGGCCAAATTGTAAAAAACATAAAACCTTTGGCAAAACCTGCTCTTGAGTAAATTTTGAAACAGGCGGTCACAGTCGTGGGCGGCGGTCGCTAGTGCCTCGGGAGAATTGGTGGTACGGTACGTGTACCACAAAAACGTGTGGTACGAAGCAATATTTTTCATTAGTACTTATCTCTTAAATATTTCTAAGAAAACTGTATCATCGCTATATTTGCAGTTGCTCGCACCCTAAGCGCACCACCTCTCTGTCGGGCCATCCGCCCGACTCAGAAGGACCAAAGTCAGATCAAACTCTACCTCAAGCTCGACGCTTCTCGAAACAAGTTGCCAAGAGGATTTTGAAACTTTTGGGAGTCGGAGGCGAAGGTTGGTGTGGTGAGTTGGGCGTGCAAGCAACGTGAAAGGTCGGGAGTGAGCGATGCGCGATGTAGGTCGGCGACAAGCTGACCGTCCTAAAGATGAGCTAGAGCTGTGCGGTAAGACCCTCTCGTGTATCGAAAATCAGCTCGATAACGCCCATGAGTATCATGAAATAGATGGACCAGTTGTTTGGGTCGCAGGTGGCTATGTTGCGGCGGGCTTGAAAGTCGAGGGGAGTGTACGAGGTAAGAAGATACGTGTAGCCGCTCCCCGGCACGACCGCGTCCCGCATTTACGCTCGTGTGCCTCGCTTTCTGAGGTACCTAGCGACCAAAATCTTACTGAAACCCGTTCGAATAGGAAAACAAGGAATAATTAGACACTAGGAAGAGTTGAGGCGTGCTGGCTGTGACGTGGGGGTGGATGCGGGAGTGAGCGTGGCGCATGTGCGAGCGCGGCTATGTGCGCGGCCTCGGCTCGAAGCCCCGCGCTCCGAATGTCGAGGAGGCGACCCTTCCCGACAAAGAGAATGCCAATCAGCGCTCATATAGGAAGGAGGATATCGAGGGAGCGAGTGGATGTGGAGTTTCAGACATGGGAAGTAAGTGTAGACATAGGCGATAGGCACAGGTCGTGCATTACATCGGGGGGGGGAGGGATTTAGTGGCTCCGCCAAAATTCAGATTACAGAGTTCTTTGTAAAACAAAAAGTTAAAAACACCTCTAATTCCCTTCCAATTTGCATGATAGAGCGCATTGCTACTGCTTTAGCTTCTTGAAGGGGGGTAAAGCTAGGCTTTGTGCGTTTTTGTGTGGCGATCCATGGGCATGTATGCATGTCACTCGACTGCATTATGGCGTCACGTTGCTGCATCATGCTAATGCTACTGGGGACATTTCGTTGCGATAGCGTAGCCTTATTATGCTGCAATTCAGGCAATTTCATGAGCATGGAGTTCTATAGTTGCTGCCTATGGATAGGTGGTGCAAACAATCATGATTAAGGGCTGCATGTTCAGCCCCGCCCAAACCCGGTGGCTTCGCCCGCCACGTTACCAACAAGGAGCTCGGAAACCAACTTGATATGCCATTAATGCGAGCAGGGGTGAACGGGGAGGTAGCATGAGGTCCGTAGCATATGGGTCGTTGCGGTAAAAGTACTCGTTACAGGTCGAGCCGCGTTTTGGAGAAGGAGATGCGTCGGTGGGTAGTGGTGGCTGATTTTCGAAATTTATATTTTCAGCTATTTTTCTACCAGTACCCTCCGTCGGCGCGGCGCGCATCGCGGAGTCGGTAGGCACCAGCTCCACAGGAAATTCGGTCACGGTGTTGGGAGGGTGAAGAGGAACTAATCTTCGATTGATGTGGTCGTCGCCAGGCGTGGGAGGCGGTGAGCTAGCAGGCTCTTGCCCGGCAGTGGGCAGCGCTGCCCGGAGTTGAGTGGACCGCTCGGTAGTTTCCGCACCATCATCCCACCGCACGGTCCACAACTTGGGCCCTACCGACGCAATAACCAAGCCATACTTCCGGGCACGCTGATGGCGCCTCGAGCCGGGCTTTAGGTCCTATATGGGCCTCTACTAGCCGATACCCTTTGGCCTATCCGGACGTGCCGAGCGGAGGTACCGCGGGGGGTAGATGGGAGCAAAATCGTCGCCATGGCGAATAGCCGCGGCCGGTAACCGGTATTTCTTGAAAAATAAGTTGACTGGGACCTTCTGCACGTTTTGGACCCATTTCTGTAAAGATTGCTTAAATCAGCGGTCTGTTTGGAGGTTCCAAAAATGACCATTTTCTGTGGTACATGTACCACAAACGTGGTACGTGTACCACCAATTCTCCCGAGGCACTAGTGGCTACCATTACTGCCAGCGGTAGTACCCCCTACCTACTGGGTACTGTACCCGTGCACCGTACTGGCACCGCTACTGGGGGTATGCCCCGTAAATAACATTCGTCTCCCTCGTGTCATTCCTCCAACAAATAACATCAGACGGAGAGCTCCAACTTTGAGCTAAATGGCCATAGCGACTCCTTACTAGCAGCACTGTAGGCGGCGCGAGAAACAGAAACGGATGACCGAGCTCGTGGCGTTGCTTTGCAGGTACTGACGCAAAGGGAAAAACAGATTCACAGCAGTAGCCGCGCCTGCTCGTCTGGTCCAAAACAGCAGAATACCAAACGTCGCGACCGCTCCACGGATCCAGCAAGGACCGGACACGCTGCTGCGTCCGCCCGCCCGGGACCCACTTTTCCCACGACGTCGTCCAAATAAGAAATTGCCATGACGCGCTTTGCGCACATTTTCGCGTGCCTACTAGCCTTGACGCTGGTGGTGGTGCCGGAGAGTCAAGCCCGGAGGGTGGCTCGCGCAGTGGAGACAGCGGAGCGGCCGACCAGCGCGCACGACTGCGACCTTTGCGCTGACAATTGGCTTTTCATTCTCGCGGCGGGTGGACGGACGGGTAGCACCACCGCTATGTCCATGTTTGACGCCCTGCCTGGCTTCGAAATCGCCGGCGAGCACTTCGGGATCTTGGTCTCCGAGATGCACCAGTTCCGGGTGAGTCAGCCCCCGAGCCTTTCCTTCCATTTTCCGCTTTCGACCTCAAAGAAAATGTAAGTAAGTCAATGGCTGAGAACAGGGAACACTTTCCAGACAGCCATACGCTCACTAGTCTGTCCTCTGGGCTCTCTACGCCACACTTCTCCGCTGTCTTGGCCACCCTGCCCCACCTTATGTCACCCTAAAAGCCTGCATAAATCGAAGTCGACTGTTACCTTCTGTTCTTCCAAGACATATCAATTCTTCCACCATCATCCTTGCACTCTCTCCTTCCTTTATTCATGAATTCGACTGACTGGTTATCCATTCGGTGACTCACCTGTTGCTTTCTATTCTATATATTCCCGCAAGCACTAAGAAATCGGTCCAATAATGCCCATAAAATCTGTTAACTCAGACTTCCTGTTACTCATCCACTCACAAAAGTCACTTCCCATCCACTCACACGTGCACCCATTCAATGATGCGCTCATTATATTCGCATCTGCGCATGCTCTCTTGGTCTATCAGGCACACTGAAATTTAGTCACTTTATCATTTAACCATTGATGCATCCCTCATTCTTTCCTGTATTCATTCACCGACTGTGGTATCCATCCACTTCTGTGCTCTTTCACTCCTTTCTTCGTTCTGATTCAATCACTCTCCACTTGCTGCTGGTTCTGTCATTGAGACACCCCTCAATTTCTCCAACAAATCAGTTGTAGCTCCTCGGCCCGCCAGTCCAGCACCCACACTCCACCACTATGAACATTCCAACTCACAAACCCATCCATTCACACTCCCTCATAGGTCTCCTTTGCATTTTAAAGTCTCTACAAGAAGCTGCAACCTTTCCCTGTGGCTGAACCTCCCGCTCCTGTTCCTCCACTCTGTATTATCTCGTCTCTTTCTCTCTGAAAGGGCCACACGCGACACCCGCTTGTTTGCAGGAACTGGAGAAGGCGGCGAAGGATAAGGGTGCCGCATTTCAGCACCATCCACCCGACTTTCACGCGCTTCGCTGTGCCGTACAGCAGAAAATGAGGGCAGTGGTGTTGGGCACGGCAGCGGAGAAGCTGCAGGGCAGCACGCGCGTGCTGGGGTTCAAGGAGATCCGATACACTCACCTCCCCACCCTGCATTTCATCGCCACCGCCTTCCCCTGCGCACGCTACGTCTTCCCCTACCGCGCCTACCCCAACGCCGAGAAGACCTGGGCGCAGGGTTTCAGAGAGTCCTATGCTCAGGAGTGGGTTCGCACGGGGGAGGTGGTGCGCAAAGTGCACGAGGCGTTCCCCAACACCACCGCCCTGTTGGCGGTGGAGGACCTGTCCCACACAGATTACAACCACATTCTGGACAACCTGCTGGGCGTATCGGGGTGCAGCTTCAAGTCGGTGCTGCATGACAACCCGGACCACGGGTACACCATGCTGAAGCACATCAAGACACGCAACACGGCGGAGGTGGTAGAGGGTGAATGCAGCCTTGCGGATGTGGATTTCCGGCTGAGTCAGGAGGCACTGGAGCACAACAAGCGGAAATGGGATTCGCTTATATCTGCCGCGTAGAGTGGCGTCCGCATGTGCAGAAAACACGACCATATCCCCCCTCTTTCTCAGTCTGACTGTCATGTTATCTCATTTAGAAGTACAACATTAGCCCCAAATGAAATAAATGGTTGGCCGCTCAAAATGACGTTAGCCGTTAGATTACCGGATACTGTACGGTGAATGGTGGGAGCTCGGGGAGGGGAGGGCATTGTCGGGGCTCTTGAGAGTGGAGGGTAGGTAGTCTTCATATATATTTGTTCTTAGGTAGTTACAGTGGCCATGCGAGGCTCTGCACAGATTTTGCTACACCCGGGAAGGCTGGGGCTATGGGGAGAGGGAGAGGGGCACACAAGCAAAAGAGTGGAGTCGTCAAACTTTCTTGTCAGCTCATGCGCGCCCATCCTTGACCACCGTCACGCCAGATCTAATGTGCCCCTTCACATACGAGTACCAAGCGACGCCGCCCAGCGCGACCAGGCCGCCACAGATGATTAGGATAGGCATCATCCACGCAGGGCCGCTCTTCTTGAAGGCGCGCTCCACGTCTCGCTCCACCTGCTGCTGGAGCTGCAAAGAAAAGGGAAGCGGTGGGGTGCATTAGATTGGTGAAACCACTCCAGAGAAAAAAAACTGGCGGATCACCCCACAACTGCGGTCATGTCATTCCAGATGCGCCACATAAGCAAAAGCCTGCACTTGTAAAAGCCGTTGGTGCGATGTGGAAGTGCGCTTTAGATACAGAGTTAACCAGTTCACCTTCGAAACCCTTGACTGTGACCCCCCTTGCCCCGTACAGTAAACTGCCACCAAGGACGCATCTCTGTGTGTGTGGCATGCTTCATGTCTTACATGTGTACGTTTGTCACTCCATTACTTTTAAACACTGTTGGTGTTTATGTGTCATTCTGTTTCGCGTGTCTCTTGTTTCATATGGCATGCCCGTATATCAGTGTGTGCGCGCTACTTAGTGCGCTTGGTGGTATTTCCCGGCGTATGACCTGCGCAGTGATCTTAATCTTGTATCAGTCGCGATGTCACGGGTCACGTCCGTGTGATTGCGAAGTCTCAGGCGTGCACTGTCCAATTGACTGCTGTGGGTTTGTACGTAATTTTCGCGTATGTGTTAATGAATTTGTACGCGTGTGTGGCGTTCTTTTGTGGCCTAGGCACTGTCCTTCTCTTTTCTATGTATACACTGCCTCATCAGGTGGTTTAATTGCTACAATTGGGGTGCCGTGTGTGCGAATCACTTCACACGCTGTTGCGGCTAAATTCCTGTGTGTGTGTGTGTGTGTGTGTGTGTGTGTGTGTGTGTGTGTGTGTGTGTGTGTGTGTGTGCGTGCGTGTGCGGGCGCGCATGCGCCAGAGACAACAAGGGAGGGACAGTCACCGAGCCATGCAGCCGTTGGTGCAGCTTCCCCTCCACGTCATTCGCCACAGTACGCAGCCACTCCTTCGAGTGCTCCTCCGCAAACTCCTTGTGCCAGTATTTGGCCTCCAGCTTGGCTGCTGCCCGCACCCCCTCCGAGTCAGGCAGGCTGATGAGCGCCCAGCACCCGCGCGACACCTCCGCGCTGTTCTTCATGAGACAGTTCGACACGTAGCCCGACTGCAGGAAGGGCCCCGCGACGGTGCCAATCTCGCAAAAGCGCATTGCATCGCCGTCGCAGGGTGAAGTCAACGGCATGCCCGCCTTGTAGCGCCACAGCTGCAGCCGCACCACCCGGACAAGCTCCCTGACAGTTACATCCCCCATCAATCCCCTCACTACATATGAAAAAGCGGCGTTGGTGAGTACATGTGCATGTACGTGCGTGTGTGTAGGTGTGTGTGTGTATGTATGTATGTATGTGGGTGTGTATTCATCCATCAACATGAATTACGTTGTAGGTACGCACAATATAAATCATTCATCCAAACTTTTACTCATTGACACGATCTCCATCCGTTAAGTGCTGTGCTCGTTGGTGCATTAATTTGTCTGCTTTCTCATTCGTCTACTGACCCACTGCTGCACCCACCCATCCATCCATCCATCCATCCATCCATTCACTCCAAAACTAACTTAATAGCTTTTATATCCAAGTGGGTGCGGGGGGAGCGCACCTGCGGCACTCGGGCTGCGTCTCCTGAATCTTCTTCGCCAGGCAAGAAAGGATGCTGCTGTCGGGGTCGGAGCCCATATCAGACCAGCGGCAGAAGCGGTTGACGTCCTCATTGCACATCGTCTACAGGCGCACAGAGAACAGCGATCATTGCGCATACTCGCGAATGCCTCCTTCCTGCTCTCCTTCTCTTTCAGCCGCTCAATGCTTCAAAATATGAACATGGTGCACTCCGTCTCGGCAAATTGCCCACTCTACTCATTCATTGTAGTTGCAGCACTTTTGTGAATCATTACTGATTGTCATCTCTAAAAATCATAAAACCACACTTGATGAGGTAGTATCCCTTGGAAGAGGGAAAGGGACACCTTGACGCGAGGGTTCAGGTAAAAGCGGGTGGACGACTTTTCGATGACCTCCTCCATGGCATTGAAGCACTCGGGCGGGAAATCAAGCTCGGGCATGTGGTCCTGCAGGCAGGCGATACGGTTGGCACCGCCCGGCGCGACGTCCTTGCAGTACCTACGCACCGCCGGGATGCACGCCCTGCCAACCCACGCAAGAGCATGCAGCCACCGAAGCTCAGCCAACATACCCACAACAGTAAAACTCAATCACAGCATAGTAATAATCATTAATCTCTGAAGCCAGGGCTTTTAAATTTAACCGAAACCCAAGAACTTCTCATAATGAAAACATTGAACATAACATCCATCTACTTATGTTACTATCATCGCTATGTTATCCTCCTTTTAGCCATATTGAAGGCAAAGTTTCGCAAGTGCATATGAAGAGTCATCCGCTACTCGTTCCATTGCCCATGTCCTGCGCCATCGGTGGCGATCGTGGGAAAAGGGGTGAGGGGTGACGCACTTCAGGCGTGGGTTCAGCCGCACGTCCTCGTGCTCCATCGTCTCAAGGCTGCGCTCCATCTGGCGACACCTCGGGCTGATGCGCTCCTCGTTAGCGCGCAGGCACTGGTGAACCCGCCCCTCACCTGGCTCCACACCCGCGCAGAACTGCTGCACGTCCTGACGACAGGACTGCACAGAAGATTTCGTTTCCGCGAGGTTGGCACGAAATTGTTCAGCCGCAAGCACAAAAGTTTGGTTCAACCATGTATTAATGACGGAGTTCGGAATACACGTCTCATTTACAAAGGAGGCGACCTTGTGGATGTTGAAGTCCATGCGCCAGTCATCAGCAGCCATGCCAGTGATGCGCAGCAGAGCGGCGCGGCACTGTGCTCCTGTTACCAGGGAGCGCTTCTCCTGCAGGCAGTTGATGATGCGCCCCTCGCCCGGCTCCACTGTGCTGCATAGCGCCTTCACCTCCTCCGAGCACCCGTCGTGCAGGTCCTTCACCAGCCGCCAGTCGCCCATCAGCTCCATTTGGAACTGCTCCAGCGTATCCTTACACCTCGACATAAACCCAATCTCCAATCTGCACATGACACCCAGCATACCATGGAAAAAGAAAAGTCTCAGGCCATACAGAAGAGTCCGCAGATTGAGCATTTCCCCCGAAAAACTAATGGGCATGCTCCCGACACACACACACACACACACACACACACACACACACACACACACACACACACACACACACACACACACACACACACAGTTTTCTCTCACTATCTCTGTCTCTCACACACAAACGTACTACATAATATTTATAGTTAATTCATTTAGGCAGTGGAGAGCGGCATTTCACTGACAGAGCGCAGGCCTTACTTGTGCTGGTCCAGGCACTCCATGATGTCATGCCCCCCATGTCCTCCCATCTTCTCGGAATCTTTGCAAAAGCGGAGGTACTCCTGTGCACGACCAACATAAGGGCTTCAGTGAGGCTGTCTCCCCCTTGTCTCGCCCTTTCCCTCAAAACAACACGAATAAAGCCGCATTCACGAACCGGTTTCCGATCCCAACTGTTCTTCAGTAATAGTTACATATCACAGATGAACCAGTCACCGCCCGCAAACAAACGCAAAACTGAACGAACTCTCAATCACACACATACACACACTCTTTCAATTACCATGCCATATCGGCCTCTTGCAAATTATCACAATGGTCCTGTCATTTAAAAAAATTCACGCACACATAGACACACACACACACACACACACACACACACACACACACACACACACACACCTTGCTGCAGGCGGTCTTGACAACGGGGTTCAGGTGGAAATCTTTGGCGGCAGCAGACACCCGCTTCATGAGCACGTTGGTGCACATTTGGCTGATGATGTAGCCCTGCACGCAGGACAGCAAAGCAATGATTGTAAGGGGCGTAGTCAGATGGCCAGCATGCTGTTGCATGTTTGAAATTACTACTGCTCTGACCAGTACCAAAAATCAAACGTGACGTTGGCGTCCCACCTCCTGCTTCTTCCTGCCCAGGCACGCGACGACCTTGAAGCCATGGCTGGGTGGGATATCGCTGCAGAGCTCCTTTATCTCAGCCACGCAGTTGCGCTGCAGCGGGCTGTCCAGAGTGGGGTCCTCCGCGCCACGCTTCTGAAGTGCGTACATGTGCCTGCCCCAACCAGAACAGCACTTGAAAATCTCAGCCTGCCAAAAATCCCTGTATACCACACAGTTGTTTGTGAAGTATGACTGAACGGGAGCGTGGAACAGCCTTCTCCGTGGTGGTTCTTATTTCTTTCTACAGTTACGTATGTTTGGTGGTGGGGGGGAGGGGGAGAGAGGGGGGGGGGGGGGGGGGGGGGGGGGGGGGGGGCGCATACTGCTGACACTTCGGGTTGGTAACCCGTGGTATGTTGTCGCGCATGCACTCAATGAGGTCAGCGCCCCGTAGGTTCGACTTGATCCTGAGGCAACCGGAACATGAGGGTGCAGTTTAGTTGGGAAAATAAATAAGGGGGGGGGGGGGGGGGGGGGGGGGGGGGGGGGGGGGGGGAGTGCAGATCAGAACACGCCAGCGCAGCGAGTACAATGCAAACAGACGAGGGGGCCGGGCTTGCACCATGGCTTAGTCACCAGGGTCTCAAAGGAGGGGCAGAGAGTGCGGACGTCATCCCTGCAGAGCAGACGGAAACGAAAGTCCAAGCGAATATCTTTGCTCTTTCGCTCCACCCGCCTCTCCAGCAGTTTCTTGCATTGGGCTGCACCAGGAAATAGGATGATGTGTATTGAGAAAATAAGGAGAGAGGGGAAGGGAAGGAATCGTCCGTCCTGTTCTGTCTTTATGCGAGTCAGACACATAGAGAGGCGAAACACAGTCATGCATGTCGACCCCCTCCTCCCGTTTCCACGCACCTGTGAACTCTGCGTTTTTCATGTGATTCTCCAGGCAGTCAATTACACGCCCCTTTCCTGGCTGCACCTGTGCGCAAAACCTCTCCCGGTCGGCCTGGCATGCCTGACTCACTCTGTAGTCGAACCGGATGTCTTCGCTGTCTTCAAGTGCGCGACGATAGAGTGCAGACTTGCACTGCGGCTCCAACTGCTTCGTCTTATCATTGCGCTTCGCAATGCCCTGCGCCCAAACAGTCGCCCTCACTCATACCCCGACAAACATCTTCCGCACCGCAACAGGAAATTGGAGGGAGCTGGAGACGTCTATTCGCAAGACGCCAAAGGTAAGGGAGAAGGAAGAGGAGGGCACTCACCTCCAGGCAGGACTTGGCCGCCCCGGCGCCCCACCCAACCGAGGCACAATACTTCTGTTGGTCGTTGCTGCACGCCTTGGCAAGTTTAGCATCCAGCGAGATATCTTCCGCACTCTCAATCTACAGCCAAGAAAACCACAGCCATGACACTCACCCCACATCACCTCGTTTGTCCTGTCTTTTACTGGATGCAGCGACACACGCAGCATGTGAGCCATGCTTGATCATTTTTCCCGAAGCAATGCAAACAGCTCCCCCCTTTCGTCTACAGTCAGAACAAGATAATGTATTCCTATATTCCTGCGCACGCGCGTGTGTGTGTGTGTATGTGTGTGTGTGTGTATGTGTGTGTGTGTGTGTGTGTGTGTGTTTGGGTGCGTGTGTGTGTGTATGCATGTCTGCATGTGTTACTGTGACTGCGCGTGTGAGTGCTTGTGCGTGTGTGTGTATGTGTGTGTGTGTGTGTGTGTGTGTTCGCATGTGTGCGTGTGCGTGTTGTGCGTGTATATGTGTGTGTGTGCGGGGGGGGGGGGGGGGGGGGGGGGGGGGGGGGCTGTCGTGCATTGGTGTGACATATCTACACATGCGTACTTATCCATTTCTATGTTCATAGGTGTGCCCTTGTGTACGCGTAAGTATATTTGGAAAAGAAGGGCGCAGGGGAGGGGGGGAGGAGTCCCACCTGCCGGCGTGATAAGAGACCTCCGCAGCGCTGGGAAAGGCCCAGTTTATTGGTTTTCAGGCAGCTCACTACGCGGCCATCGCCGGGCATCACTTTGGGGCAAAACCGTCTTATCTCGGGTGCGCAGTTCATCAGCAACATGTAGTCGTTGCGGATATCCTGGCCATAAGACCGCAGTCCGTCAGACGCAAGCTGACAAAAACAAAGAATGAACCTTGCATATCATTTGGTATACCAATGGGGGAATATGCCTCACCTGAGCGCGAGAAGCAAAATAATCACGGGCATCTTGTTTACAGGCCGCCGAGATCGGCGCAGCGGCGGATGTGATGGCCATGCGTTGTTTATGCATCACTGTCTTGATACACCTGAGAATTAAAACGGTTGACATTTGAGTGCGATGCTGCTCGATCCCCCTCGGCTCCCTTCTATGCATACGCGCGCGCGCTTTCCGTGGATGAAATAGAGATGGAGACACATGCAAATCGTAGCGCCAAGGGATGAAAAGGGGAAAGTCTTACTTGGCCAGCTTCCCCCCTGAGTCCGCCACAGCGCCCGTCATGTTCCATTCTCTCAGCAGCACCGATAGTGCAGACTGATTGGTTGCGCTATTGATGCGCTGCGCCAATGGATGGATGTCCAACAGTGCCCGCCCTTTGCCTTTGGACGTCTACACACACACACACACACACACACACACACACACACACACACACACACACACACACACACACACACACACACACACACACACACACACACACATGCATTGCGAGTAACCACCCTTGCGACCCGTCAAGCACCACATTGACAGCAAGCTAGGTTGGGAAGGGCTGCTCCATACCTGCGACTGCAGCAGCTCGGAGCAGTGGTGTTTCAGGTCCTCCTTACAGGGCCCCTCCGGGTCGATATCAGTGGCCGCTCGCTTCTTCGTCAACACGTCCACGGTAGTCATATCCATGAAGCCGCGCTTCTGTTGCTGCTGCTGCTGCAGCTCCGCCTCGCCAAGGAGACCTCCGCCCAGCGCCTTGTTTATGTGCTCGTCCGTCAGCAACCCCTTCACTAACGGCCGAGGCACGGGCGCGAAGCCCTCATCCTGGGCTGCCGCGTGGGCCAGAAGGCACGCGATCAGGAGGCACCAGCACGTCTTCATGCCGACCTCCTGCCGCTAGCAAAGCCCTCTGCACAGTGAAGCAGGGGCCAGATCAATTGAGTGATAACGTGAGACGACATAATTTTTACAGCGAGAAAACAAATGAACGAAGGGTGAGCGCCGATCCAGGCAAGGCCCGCTTCACATAACCTTGCCTCGCTTCGAGAATCAAAATTAAGGGTCAAGAGTGGCGCGGACCGCAGAGATGTGGTAACGATGGGTGATAGGACGTGAGGGGTGTGTGAACTGTGAAGTGGGGGCGGGTTGGCTACTCGGCTTGGAGTGACGTTTCAAGGAAGTGACGGGTGACAGCGTTGCACACCTGCTGACTGCCGTTAACTACTTTCGGGCGGGTATAGGCGGAAGCGGAAGATTTTGGCTTCCCTGAAACACCGCAGCCGTTGAGTTGCGAGCGTGCTAGCCCTAGCACAACCTGGCCTGGACTCCTGGAGGAGGTGGGAAACGCAGATCGCACGCGCGGTGACGAAGCGATACAGGTATTGAAAGTGTTATTATTATTGACGCTGATGATTCGGGCGGGCTCTCAGCAATTGCCGTGCTGTCAATGTCATGAACCCATCTTGAATTATCGCCAACGATAATCCAGAGATCCTTGAGAACAGCGACATAAACTAGCGGTATTTTATACCCGCCATAGCAACATTTCTAATAAATAAATAATGTGATGATTGCTCGACGGTTCGTCATCTTTTAATTGTGCGGCGCGCGCCGGCAGACATCCTTTTCCCGCGCGCAAAATAGATATAGTTTCGAAGTAATTTCGTCTTACTTATAGACAATAATGTAAATTTACCCTAGGGCACATTTTGCCAAAGATGTCAGTTTGCTTAGAATTTGGCCAAAAGACACCCACAGGCGGGGCATGGGGGACGATTAGCGCAGGATTATAGGGTTGGGTGGGTGGGTTCGCTCGAAGCCTAGATTGGCTGAGCGCGAAAGCAGAGAGTGCCTAGGCTTGTGGCTAGCTACGGCTTATAAGGCGCGGGCTAGCTAGAGCTGACCGTTGGGGAAGTCGTTGGTCGTTGGTTGCGTCTAACTGCCGAGGCGAGGTGGTTGCCCTGCATGTGCGACGCGCCGCTATTAACTGTCACGGTAACCGCTTGTGTTACTGTCCCGTACACATGGAAGTTGGATATGCAAACCTCTAGATTCAAATCAATCTGACCATAAATCAGTGGCAACTACCACTTTGCCACCATCAGCGAAAGATGAGTGGAAACCACCGAGCAAATAAATGATGGAAAACGGGAGGGAAAAAAAACCATCAAATCTAATCCCGTGGGACGGGCACGCATGCAACAACATCAACATTGCCCTCCCGCAAAGGATCGCGAAGACATGAATCCAAGGTACCATGAAGAACCACAAAGACGATGCATATGAATGGTCGTGCAGAACAATATCGCGCACTCAATAAAGGGTCGCTATATATAATGCTTGAAGTTTGAACACGGTCATACACTTGTTTCATGTCCTCGCGTCTGTGGTGTTTCCCGCAGATTCCATTACATAAACGAATATGTATCATGAAAAATATGGAAGTCACCAAACAAGGGAGAAGGAAAACACGTATGTCTAAGTCCGCGGAGCAAGATGGCGTACAATAACAACAATATTTCCCTCTCATAGAGCATCTCGCAGATAGGTACCCAAGGCGCCATGAAGAACCCTAAAATGGCGTTGCATGAACTCCCGACACACATCATCCAATGAAAAAAACCGCACGAACGGAACCGAGGTAGAGCGCGACGAACAAACTCCCTTATGGGGAGCAGAGAGTCAACAACCCCAACGACAAGGAATCGATAATGAAAACGCGCCACAATAGCCAAGCGAACAACCAGCTATGTTGACATAGGCGCCAACCCTCCCTCATTCTCAAGAGCGGACGAGTAATAGTTAATTAGTTATGGGCCGGCTTAATCGAAGGCTTGCCTAGCTAGGGACCTCGAATTGCGAAGGTCAGTATCAAGCTTAGCATGTATGGTAGGCGGTATAACACTTCCTTCTTTACAACCGGTATCATAGACCGAGGGAAGTCCTTGTAAAGAACTGATTTCCGCGGGAAGTAGCGGTTTTCTACATATACAAGCCCTATGCGAGCTGTCACCCCCGCTCCCGCCGGAGCGATGGCACCCACTTTCACACTGCCTTTCCGACCCTCTACAACACCCGCCGCCGACTACTATGGCCCCACCCGGCTCCATACGCCTCCTAATCTTCATGGCAACCAAGCCGAGCTAACTCGACCTTCACCCGTGCAGCCGCGTCTCGATCCGCTGTATCTACGGTTGCTTCGGCGATCCCCCGGCCATCGGCTCACCTTACGGACACACGCACACACACACACGCGCACACACACACACACACACACACACACACACACACACACACACACACACACACACACACACACACACACACACACACACACACACCATGCATTACAATCTCGCTGTCCAAAATCACACCGAACTCCGCCATGACCTACCCCACACATGGAAACAACACTCGTCCGAGTTTCAGCTCCTGCGGTGATCCCTCAGAATAACGCACGCCCCCCCCCCCCCCGTCGAATTTCTTTTGCACCATTTCTCTCGCTTGCTACGGACCACCATATGGATCCTTCGCCGCCGCTACCGACCAGCCCTCCCAAATGGACTGCACCGACGAGTCCCCCCATGACGCAACCAACCCTTAGACTCCAGAGAAGGCAGCGTCACAGCCCCAACCGGCGTCCACTTGGAGCCCATGGGATGCCTCACCAACTCGTACTCGCCCGCTGACTTAGCGACAACGAGCATGTAGCTAGCTGTCATACCCCAGTGGCTCAATGGTCGTGGTGGGCAGCGGTGAGGCTTTATAGACATAAGCCCTAAACATTAAGTCCGCGGTGGCGCATCCGCGGCTATCGCCCCCATGCCCGCACCCCAACACAGCACGATTACCCGCAACCCTTGCCGATAGAGACATCGAGGGGCTAATAGAGGACAATGACGGATTGCGAGCCCTCACCATAAATAGAGGGCATGCGGGTTGGGACATGTACTATTGCTAGCCCGGCCCATTATACCCGCGAGCGCTCGATTTGCAACATCTTAACCGGCAGCGCATCGGCGTGCCACCGGCCCACCAGTTTTGGGACGTTCATGACACGCACATGTTCCCGCCGCCAGCCATTAATTTTGGGGGCTGACATACGGGTGCCTTCCGTAGGACCATACGCATGGCGTCGGTCCAAAAGTGAAGGCTTTAACACGGTCGTAAGAGTGAAGTTGCGTAATAATGAAAATTGAAAGGACAACACAATTAAAAAGGCTTGCGCGGTATATAACGATTTGACAAGCCACCCCGACGCTATAGTCACCAAGTTCATGGTGACTTAAGATACAATCACGATTTCCTACAGGATGACAACGCGTCACTATTAGCCGAAGAAAGGGCTGCGCCTTTGCTTGCAATTGGAGCGAGTCCGAACAATTCTTTCGATTCACACTCACTTGCCAGTAAGGCGTGGCATTTGCTTAGGGCATACTAATCGAAATAAGTTATTTGCTTTCTCCATTTGTGCCCTCAAATGGCGTTGATCGACCACACAACGATAGGTCAAGGGCTGTGTTCATCAATCACACATTGCGTCAAAAATAATTATCGCTACCGCATCTTAATAATGAACGTAAATTATTGGGACACGTTCACTGAGAAAGGTACTACTATTCTTAATTGTACGCGCATGCATCGGCACGTCATTCGCACGCCGCTCTCATGATGTCATCATAGCCGCTGAAGATTGTATACAACATTTGAATCTACCAAAATCCCATGACGGTACCTATCGCATTTTTCCGACTGTTGCTATCAATTAGTTTGAGGTGTCGCCATTGCCCCTAGCGACTGCGGGAATACCGCGGCTGTCCGGCACTCAAAGTGGAAGCAAGATTCCACGGAGCATGGAGATCAAGGGTCAACTTTCTACACTCGTTTCGAGGTATGTAACGCTCTGGTCAATGTATGTTGGATCTGAAACTCAATTTTGGCTATCCTTAGGTCTGCGGGGGTCCCCCCCCCCCTCTTTTCCTTGTTGATTGGTGGTTCCACTGCTTTTTCTAATAAAGCACATTAATATATTTTATTTTGACCATGAGACTGACAGTATAGTAATAGCGCTGATTGTCGCCAAGTACGGTAGCGATAGTATTGATTAACAATTCTTCAAGAATAACGAATATCAGACATATTACATAGAAAACAATAGTAATGGCAATCATGGAAGATAGTCAAAATATGTGCATGGAATTTAACAGCTAGTTATTTCTCGGTGCATGCTAGCATATTTCCTGGTGTGAATTCCAATTGATAGACAAAATGCAAGGCAAATCAAAAAAGGGCCGAGAGACATAACGCGACAACCGGTTCAATCGCCGGTAAATATTATAAACATTTTTGTTGATATTTCGCGCTTTTAGCATTCGTCATGGGAATCGGGCGACACATATTATATATGTGTAGCCAAACATGGCGGCACAGTGGCGCACATGCACGGATGGGGCATTTCAAAGGTAGAGATCTGGCATCTACATGACTTAAAACTCTCCCGCTCCGTTCCTACAGTCCTACATCATATATTTGTGCCAAGTGGAGAATTGTTTCTCACAAATGTATGGCCATCCCTCTTCTTCGAACTTCTCCCCGCCTAATTTTAAGTGCGCATGCATCAAACAGTTAGTTTAGAATAGCATGGGGGTGTTGCTTGCACCGCTTTGTGGTGCCATGGGGTGTATCACGACATGCGTGCATGCCATTGGATACTGCATAGCATGCACCGCTCGCCCCAGCGACGCAACTGTCGTAGATTGGTACATATGTGGTATGTGGCCACATATATCAACTATGCTTTTTCGGTGCGCCGGTAAAGCGCACGCCTAATACGCAGAAGGTCGCGGGTTCGATACCCGATGAGTCCGATCATGGTATGTAGGCGTGTCACGGCCCCGAGAAGAACCCCCACCTTCCACATTGGTTTCGGAGCCGGGCTGCGGTCCGGGGAGACTCCGGGGGGGGGGGGGGGGGGGGGGGGGGGGGGGGGGGGGGCGTGGTAGTGTCGTAGATTGGTACATATGTGGTATGTGGCCGCATATGTCAACTATGCTTTTTCGGCGCACGCCTAATACGCAGAAGGTCGCGGGTTCGATACCCGGTGAGTCCGATCATGGTATGTAGGCGTGTCACGGCCCGAGAAGAACCCACACCTTCCACACAACGATAGTGAGACAACACGCATGTGCTTGTTATTTGTACTACTGAGATCACCCACCACGAGTTACATCCCGTAGACGCACAACAGCCGATGAGGTACGATTACCCGACATGGACTCATTTCGCTTGCTATCTTTAAAGTCAATGCAAAAGAAGCAAGTGGAATATGAAGAGTACACAAAATACATAGCGATGCGTATTTGCTCTTGAGGTCATGTCGCGCTGGATGTTTTCCTTGCTTGTCTTTAACGCACATTGTGCGCTCTCCCTTCCCCCCCCTCCTTACTAACTTGTATGATAGTACATATATTGGGGCCTCCCTTATTTCCTTGAGACTTAATTCTCAAAAGCATAGTTCCACATGGAGTGGAAAATGACAAAGGAAAAAACACGTCGCCTGTCCACTTAACCACTGAAAAGGCAAATGTATCGTTAAGTCCATCAAAGCCACATGCGCAGCATTGAGGTATTATGAGGCACGAGGCTAATTCCTCTGTTTGTCACTTTGTTTGGTTTGCCAAGCTGATATGACAATTTAGAGAGATTTCGTATTTGACTCGTCGATGAATAACCTCGCGCTTTTCACGTCAATGCGTGCGGTGCACATTTCACTCAGTTTTTTCGACACTCAGTAACTCATATCACTTTCGATCCGACATTGAATGGTAGTATTACAGAACACAACTGCGTTGGCCGCCACTGCCTGCACACATGAAATGCAAGTCGCCACGTCCCGCGTGCCATACTGTTCGTTCCCACATGGCATATACAGGCTCGTGCTACAAGGGCGAGGGGTCCGCAACTACTGTATCTAACCTTTACTTCTACAACTCTCGACACCTTCCCCGAGAGTAGAATATTCAGTTGCAGCACTGTTTACTGGCCGAGTTGGTCTCCGGGCGCAGGTCGACTGCAGGGTTGCCTTGAAAGAAACCGTCCGGCTTCAGCGCAAACCCAGTCATCTCGCAGGGCATCACGGGAAAGTCCTCCGGCCGAGGCACGTGCACCACACCAAAGCAGTGCCACAGCACGATGTCGGAGTCCTCCACGCGACGGTCCGCGGCCGTCCAAGCAGGCAGCCCCTCCCCACCACCGCTCTGCACCGTAAACTCACCTGCCGGCCATCTCTCCGCATCATTGTACCGAGTCACCCACAGGTGTTTCGTCGCAAACTCGCCGCGCTTGCTCACCGCTGACTCGGGCCCCGTCAGCAACGTAGGCTGCGCGGCGCCGATGGAAAAGGGGATGAGCTTGTACCCAACCGGCTTACCGCTGATTGGGTTGAGCTTGCGAGCGTTTTGAACCACCCACGACCTCGCGCGTTCCGGCGCCGCCACCCTCTGCGCCCCTTTCTCCGTCTTCAGTGTCGTGGCCACCGGACCGAATGCGTTGTTAAAGGGGTTGGCCTTCGGGTCCGCCAGCATCGGGACCACGTCCACCTCCTGCACGCTGTTCCGCTGCCCATCCACCGCCATATCCAGTCGAGCGCAGAACATGTGCTGGTGAACCTGCGCGTTCACTCCCGGTGCAACCAGCACCCCATACTCGGGACTTTTCTCCCCCTCGCTCAGAAGGTTGGTAGACAGCTCCCCCGACAGCTTGATCTCATACTCAATAGTGCCATCCTCCTGCGGGCATCATTCGGGGGGAGTGTTCTTGCGTCATCAGCATCCGTAACCCGACTACTCATCGTCAATTACTTCGAGAGCGCCGAAAAGAATATCGCTTCTGACACAACGTCGGTCCGTTAGATAAAGCTAACACCCGTTCACAACAGCATACAGTCACACAGAATGCGGAGCTGTTCGCATTGGCCGAAGAACAAAATGGGGTGTAAGGACTAGATTTCGCTGCGACGGGTACATTCTGCGGTCGTATGAGAAGATTAGCGTGCAAACGAAGTTGTACGATAAAATAAGGAGCGTAACACCGTCGAGTAGGTACATGACGACGAGTACGTGAGTTCTCGGCGTGAGTGGGTTTCCCACCTTGAGATACCAGTAGAAGAGGTACTCGTAGTTGACGACGGTGGCGATGAAGCTGATGACGAGTTTCCGGGAGCGGCGCGACTCGTTGTGCCCCGTCCGATACTCGACGTGCTTCCAAAGAATGCCGTTGTCCTCCTCGTGCATGCAGATCGCCTTCTTTAGCTTCACCGGCTTCCCCGCGCTATTAGATAGTACGGCGTCAAAGTAGTGGATGTGGCCCAGGCAGTCGCAGCCCAGCTCCAGCGAGTTTGCGCAGTTGCCCAGGCCATAGTCGCCCACGTCGAAGGCGCACTTTCGCACGTAAGGCTCCTGCGCCCAAAACCCACAGCCATTCAGTTTCAATGACACACACCACCGTACATCCTCCCCCCCCTGTACTCCCCCATCCCTTACATGAATGGCAGCAATCAACGAAGCTGATACTGTCGTTTTACTTTCAGTAACCGGAAGAGTGTCACGTCGAGATGGTGTCGGTGCGGCCATGCATGGTGCGATGCATTCGTCTCGTCTTCAACACTGCTGAGGAACAGGAGTCGTCACAAGTGACAGGGAGTAGGGAGGAGAGGGGAGGACTCACGTTGGGGTCAGCGTATGGAACGGCCATCTCCACAAGTGAGGCTCGATTGATGACAGAGCGGCCACCATACTCGAGCTGATGCATAAAGGTGCAGGCAACGGAGTTAGACAGAAGTCAGGAAAAAAGTGAGGCCTGGATGTATGTGAGGGTCTATATAGGCTGGGCTGGATGGGGCGGTAAGGCGGTTGGGGTGATGGGAGGGAAGTTTTTATAGGGGAGGGGCTACCTCGTGCAGCACCAGCCCCTCCCGGTGGTTCCACCCTACGCGGAAGGTCCACTTGTCCCACGACACCTTGTGCCCCTTCACCTCAAACGACGGCCCCTCCGACTGTACCACATCCAACGGCTTGGGCATCTTCTCGCGCCATATCGCCTGCAGGTAACTGTTGCTAGCCAGCTTGTTCCGGTGGTAATTCACTGAGGCGGTAGGAATCTTGGGCGCCTTGTCGTACATGTCAATGTGGACCACTTTCTTCGCATTCAAGTCAACCACGGGCAACATGTCGATCTGCGGAACCCGCGACCGCCGTCACTCGACTGTCGCAGACATATACGCCACGACTCCGCAAACCTCAATTTATTCGACGTAAATAGGTCGTCGTTAGTGACGCATGTGTGATCTCGAAGATAAGGCGATTAGAGAAACCACGAGTCGACGATGATAGAGCGAACAGAAAGACGTTCGGAAATCGCGTGAGAGCCCGAGGTCGACATGAACGCAACGACACTATCGTGGTGGTCCGAGGGGATAGATAGACGGGGAGCCACGTTATTTGTTTGATATCATTGAAGGAAGGAGGAGGGATATGACTTACCGGGTGGGCATAGTGGTTGTCGTCGGGGTCGTCGCGAAGGTAGAGGAAGGTTTGTACGAGACGGGCAGGGATGCCGTCGGAGCGCCAGTCTAACGGGGGAAAGTCACTGGCAGCGATGTGCACGGACCAGGGATCTGCGGCCACAAGCGACAGATCAGTGATACCGTAGCGATCCTTGAGTAGCTTGGCGACCTTTGGATCCGCTTTGGTGATTTTCTCGGCGAGGTCGCAGTCGTCTGGGGTGAGCAGCGGCTGACAACCCTTGGGCAACTCCGCCTGCCTCGTCACCACTCCCTCCGCCGCGCCGCTCAGTCGTACATCCAGCGAGTAAGCCACGCCACTGGACGGGATAAGCACGCAAACCTCCGCGACGCGGTGTGGCTTAACCCCCACGCCGGACTTCCAGGCCAGTAGCCCCGCCTTTGGAGGCTCCTTTAGCGAGATGGAGTTGAAGCGCAGCTCGCCGAGTCCGACCAGAGCGCGCGCGGCGGCAGCGGAAGCTAGAGCCGTCTCCTCCATTGTTAGCGGCTCCAATGGGTACGCGACGTCACGCGCAACTGACGTCGCGGCCGCCTCCAGTGGGGGCAGACCACGAGTGCTCCTCTTTATACCGCCTATCAGTGACGGTGCAGCCGGCCCATCTAATACATGGCGATGATGCTTATCGCGTTGCGTACGTGGGTGAGAGAAGTTAGGGGAGGCAAGTCGAGGTCGCGGAAACGCGCGCGAGCCACTCGACAAGGCCGCGCGGGGCACGGCTGTAGGTGAGGGCATCGCTAGTGCGGAAACTTTGGCCATCCTGGCAGAACTTCGGCAGCGTCGGGTCGAAATGCCTTGCCAGAGTTGTGTGAGTTTATTTGTGATGAGTGGGGTATGGTGCGGGGTGCACTGAATTTAACAGGTGGATGGGTGGCACGGGGGAGGGGGCGACTCTCGCGTCGTTTGGAGTTCCAGAAATAATAATGAGATCGAAACCAGGGATTGTATTTCTATACAGGTACGGGTACCCGGACTGCAATACATAAGCAGAATATGACATGGTATGAATTTTTAGAATTAGTACACGTATATTTCACGGGTTCACCTAGTAGGTTTTGACGGAGCCTGAATAAATTGCCGAGTTGCTGGTAGACATCAAAAGATTGTAATCATGATGTACATCCAAAGATGGTGCAGTCTTTGTTTATCTTGATATCCGCTTCTGTCCCTTCTGCTCAGTTTCTTAGAAATATATTGGTACTAAGGCAGAAGTTGCCATATTCTCTTTCCAAATTCCCCCGATGGATGGCTCACAGTTGTTCCCAGCACGACCGGAGGAAGGTAGTTCCTAAGTAAGCGGTAGGGAAGTTGCCATTAAATTCATATTGTGTGCGAATGTCGGTCCATGACTACTATCCGTTCGCTTTGGAGGATGGGGGCCGGTTGGCGCTTATGGCGGCTGAGCTTGAGCTGGTTGATCGCATGGCCATTTTGGTGACAGTTCGTCGTTTCCTTGGCATGGGTTCTCTTGACTCTCGTTCTTTGCGCTCTGACAGTTATGTCCGTACGCAACATTTCGTTCGTCAAACTCCTTATGTTCCTTTTCGGCGTTTTTTGGGGGATGTGCGGCGAGAGTTCATGCAAAGTCTTTTTGTTGCTCTTCATGGTACTTTGGTTCCCATCCCCGCGATGCATTGCAGGAGGGCAGTGCTGAACTGTTGATGTTGTGGCATGCCTTCCTATTCCTCGGGCTTAGATATTTTTTTCTTTTTTTTGCTTGGTGGCCTCTACTGTTTTTTCTTATAAGATTTTAATTTTTGATTGTGTGCTAATGTATAGTACTGTAAAAAGTACATGTAATACGGTGCTACGACCGGCCCTTGCACTTCACGTAGTAGTACCTTGTACAATCCGCGTCATAGCCCGCATCCGGCAAAGCAATACATCATGCCCGCCACATGCGTCTACATTGCCTCAAAGCAGCGACGCCAGCGATGTTTATGCCCATGCCTCGTTAGTCGTTAATTACCAGTCAAGGCAAGCGTAGGTGCAATTTAGAGAATCGTAAAGTCACGGAGGGGTTGCTCGGGGTCGGCAACAATAGCGCGATCTTTCGAAATGTTGGTCAAACGCACATACCAGAATATATATATTTCGCGAGCCCTTCATAGCGCTCCCACTGATGCAAAGTCTGCGAGCGCTATATGATGGGGGGTGGGATGCTCGTGAAACGGTACTGCCAGCAACGCATGAGGTGGTGCGAGTTGGAAGTCGAGTTGGGGCGGAAGTCGCGTGTCTAGCGAGTAGGAGAGTCGGAGAAGCGATGATTCGCCGAAACTCAACGTTAGTTTTGGTGAACTCGTGCTCCCACTTGCTTAATACTGCCTGCTTTTGATGGAATGAAAAGATATGTATGGCAACTTCGGTGAGAGCTTCAACTGTCAGCAACGTCCGGATGCATTTCTGATTGTCCGTACGATTTCGCACACCGGTAGGAGTTTCATAAGAGAATGATGGCAACTTTCGAGGCGGTACTGGTACGTTCTGAGGCAGTCCTTGTGGATATTTGGCCGGTAATCATTCAATTGATATGGGATTTACGGCAACAACGATTACGAGAAGCACTAATTGGATCCTTATTGGACACGAAAAATTTTACAGCGATATAATCAATTACTGCCATTTAATATAATTATTGAGTATTTATCAAAATTTATTAAAACAGAAAAGTTGATCTTGCTGCAGTAGTACTTTGTTAGGATTTCGTATGTCGAGCATCGAATTCACGTGGGTTGGACACAATCTGGCACCATCAGTGATACAGTTGGCACATGTACACTCGCACATGTACGGGAAAAAACTCGAGCGATCGTCGTCGATCACCTCAAGCCCCCGCGGACGATAATGATAATGGCGGTGCTGCTGCTTATTAGAAAATGATTACAAACCTGAAACTCAGGTCTTACGTGAGGGACGACGTAAGGATTACCTGTCTAGCAAGTGGGCGTGCGGATGTTGCTGCGTGCTTCCCTTCCCATAATACCCGTAGTTGCTTTCTTTTCATTCGTGCCGCCCCACTTTTTGTGATATGTGCATATTGATGTTATTGAAGTACCCATAGCCAAAATAATGGTTGTTAGGACTAAAGCATATAAAATATGAAAATGAAAATTATTTACAATAATACCATCAAACTGGACCTCTTGCTTTCTAACGGCCATCATTTGCTCAGCCAGTTAGGACACTTGAGAGCAAAGATCTGGCCGGGTACTCTTCGATCATGTACACCTATCGACACGCTACCTATCTGCAATGTGTGCCGACGTTCCTCGGAGGTAAAAAAATGTAAGCAACCGCAATAATTGCCACAATCCCACCGCCTAAGCAATAACAACGTAAACGAAAAGAATAATGATGAGATAAACGAAAAGAATGTGTGAAAGATTGGAAAAGAATAGGGAGAGCGATGAGGAAAAGAGGTCGTGAAAAAACAAACTAAACGAGATCCGCGTTATTGTGGCAGATTGTGGCGGTTAGCCTCTGAAAGCTAAACGCTAGCACAAATCTGTTCTAGTTTGTCTAGTTCTGTCGTTGCAAGATGGCAAAAAGATGTTGTCGAGAGGCAATGGTGAAAGATGTTTCACTGCTGTACTTGGGCAGTAGATGTTGTAAGTGAACAAAGGAATTGTTAAAAGGTTCTGTCACCTCCCTCTACTGCACTGGGCTTAAATAGGTTTCAGCCCAGACTAATTACGCCTGCAAGCTACGCTTACGTGCCAGGCGTTAGGGCTGTCCAACCGTCGTCATCTGTCTCGAGACACGACCTGCCTAGCATTGGGTTTCACGACGCGGCTCCATCTGCAACGAAGAGCTCGTTCTGGCGCGTCATCTGGCTGGTTAGATTAATTATGCATATATGTACGTACCGGGAGGAACTGGTCGTCCTGTAGCATCAGCACCATTACAATATTGCAGTAGCGACGTACCCACGAGTATACGTCCGTCCTGTGGAAAAGCACGAATTGGAATCCGTAACGAGTACATGTACAATGTCCTGCAATGTACTGTTGCAAGACTGTACTCGTCACACTCGTACCCTCCCCCTCTTGACAGATTAATGAGGCCGCCGCGAGGCGGACCTCCGTGGTTCTTGGCTCCTTTACTGAAGCAGTTACTCGGACTCAGGAATGCGCGCTGGGTGAGCGTGCATGAAGTCAGTGTACGCCTGAGTCTTGGCAACTTTGTGCCATTGAGGCGTCTCCAAGAATTCTTGTAACGCGATTGTTCGATGCACCTCGTTCAACCGGTGCAAGACAGGTGGAATGTCGTCATCACTGAAGTGCGTCATGAAGAGCAAATATTTGCCTCGTCGCCCAGGTAGCGACTTGATGCGCACAGCAGAGATGTGCGAGACGTCAAACTCCTCGTCGTCTCCTTCAGGTACAGTCACCGGGACAGCTGGTCGTAGCTGAGCGGTAGAGCAGGGTCGTAAGTTGTTAACATGGAACACATGATGTAAGCGTACTGTCGCTGGTAGTTTCAATATGTAATTGTGTTTCCCAATCTGCTCCTCCACTGGAAAAGGGCCGAGCTGTCTGTCTCTGAGTTTCCGGTTCGGTTGTCCTCGCAGAAAAAGATTTGTTGTGACGACTGACACCTTGTCTCCCTTAGCGAAGTGTGGCGTTGTAGACGGTTCTGTGCGCGCTTGCATCTCGTCCTTGTGTAGCTGTAACACTGAGCGTACCAGGGTGTGTATTTCTTGTAACAATCTCAATCGTTATGTTGCATCTTGCGAAATTGGAATCGACGGTCGCATGCTGAAGAGCAGGTCAGGAGGCTCCTCAAAAGAAAAACCAAAGTTAGCCTCGAACGGTGTGTGCTCAATTCCGAGTGCACGCGAAGCGTTGTACGCAAACTCCACTTGTGGTAGAAGTGTCGACCAGTCAGAGCCATCATAGCAACAGAAGCAACGAAGAAGCTGTTGAAACGTGCTGTTCACTCGCTCTGTCAACCCGTCGGTTTCTAGGTGTCAGCTGGAAGACATGTTCAGACGCGTTCCTAGGCGTCTCCAGAGTGTCTGCCAGAAAGCGCTGACAAATTTCGGGTCACGGTCGCTGATCAGCACACGGGGAAGTCCATGTAAGCGGTAGACTCCCTGTAAAAACAAAGTGGCAGTTTCTTCGGCAGTAATCGACTCTGTACATGGCAGAAAATGGGCCATTCGAGTTAGATGGTCTACTACAATCAGCACACTGTTAAAGCCGTTGCTTTCAGGCAAGTGTGTCAGGTAGTCAAGACCAACTGTGTGCCACGGTCTGGGTGGAACACGTAATGGGTAAAGAGTCGCAGCCATCTGCGGTCGAATCTTCGCTCGTCGACACACGACGCAGCGTTCACAAAAATCTTTCACATCTTGGCGGATTCGTTTCCACCAGAATCTGTCGAGTGCCTTAGCAAAAGTGCTAGCAACTCCTCTGTGACCAGCTGACGAACTTCCGTGCAGCTTTGTGATCAATCTCAGTCGGAGCTCAGAGTTCTGTGGTATACAGAGGCGATTGAGGCGCCAAAAGTATCCGTCTCTGGCTTCTATCCGGCTGTCTCTCGTCCACTCACCATCGTCCCCATAAAACGAATCTTGTGAGAACCCCTCGCGAATGAGATCAGCGAACTCAGGGCTCAGCTGCAGCGCGTCAACAGTAAGTGAATTTAACTGTGAGTCTTCAAACAGCAGCTGGGACTTCCGTCGTAATTCTCGATCTGACGGAACCTCGCCATCCCAAAATAAGGGTACTGTGGCCTGAGGTACGAAGTCTGGACGCCGGCTTAACGGGTGAGCTTCGTTCAAAGCTCCCTTGCGATATGCAAGTGTCATCGAGCCCACAAACGGTTGCAAATCCCGCAGGTATCTTGCTTGCCGCTTGTTCAGCCTGTTGTTTGGTTGCCTGAGCAGATGTCGCAGTGTGTCGTGGTCTATTACGACAAGGAACTTAGAGCATCCTTCAAGATAGCACCTCCAATGCTTGACAGCTTCGCATACGGCCAAAGCTTCTAAGTCGTACGCAGAGTAAGTGTTACCACGCTTAGCTGGATTTAGCTTACGCGCCCAGTAAGAGACTGGTTGAAGACCTCCTCCTTGGTCTTGCAACAGGACTGCTCCAATCCCCACTGTTGAAGCATATGTAGCCACGGTGAACGTCGCGTCCGAGCCGACCTCCGGAAGGATCAGGCATGGCGCGGAAATGAGCCGTAACTTGAGAGTCTCGAAGGCTTCCAAACAGGTAGGCGTCAGCGTAACCTTCTGTGGCTGGGACTTCCGCAGTAAGTCCGTCAATGGAGCCGTAAGGTCGCTAAAATGGTGTATAAATCTGGCATAGAAGTTGCAGAACTGTACGAAACTGCGAATCTCCTTCTGCGTCTTGGGCACTAGCCAGTCTGCAACGGCCTCGACTTTCTTTGTAGAAACCGATATTTTACTGGCTGACACAGTATAGCCCAGGTATTCCATCTGTTGTAATCCGAAGAAGCATTTCTTAAGGCGTAATTTTAGCCCTTCCTCCTTGAATCGTTGCAGCACTAGACGTAGGTGCTCCAGGTGCTCTTCCAGTGTTCGACTGAAAATGCAGACGTCATCCAGGTAGACTGTCACGAGCTTATGTAAAAAGTCGCTAAGAATGTCGTTCATCATCCTCTGAAATGTAGATGGTGCGTTGCACAGCCCAAACGGCATGGCGACCCATTCCATTAAGCCATCAGGGGTCTGAAAAGCCGTTTTATGAACGTCCTGATCACGCACTCGAACTTGCCAGAATCCCGAAGCGAGGTCGAGGTGTGTGTAAAAATTCGCGTCCTTAAGTTCGTCCAGAGTATCATCCACACGTGGTAGTGGGTAAGCATCTTTACGCGTAACCTCGTTAAGGCCACGGTAGTCAATGCACAGACGTAGCGAGCCATCAGCTTTACGCACAAAAAGAATTGGTGAGCCGAACTCGATGTAACTGGGACGTACTAAACCAGCCTCCACTGCGTCTTTGAGCTGTCGATTAAGCTCAGCGCGCTCTGCGGGTGACAATCTGTTCAGACGTTGACGTCGCATTGGGCCAATTGTTTCAATGGGATGATCCCACTGTCGGCTTACAGGTGGAGAGTCGACAGGTTGCAGTAACTCCGGGAAGTCATCGAAGAGTAACGACCGGAAGTTGTCACGTTGTTTTGCTGTTAGCTCCTCTCCAGTGTGAAAGTCTGTCGGTTGTTTAGCGGCTGACGTAAGTTCAATTACGTAAAAATCAGCATGACGTCCCCTGCTGCGGCGCGTCTTGCGCATGAGCTTCTGAACTTTTGTAGACGACAGGAGTAGACACTCAGGGCGTCGTTCCTCGAGGGTAGTCTCCACAGCTGTGCCGTCCATAAGTGTAAAAATTCTGGTTGTACCAAATTGTAAAGAGGCATGTTCGTCATCAAGCCATGGTAAACCCAGGATTAAATAAGTTGTGCGTAAATCACGTAAGACGTAAAAAGTCCAGTGAAATTCGTGGCGAGCCAGCTCAAAAGTGACATCGCAGACTGTCGTAGAAGTCACTCGTTGTCCGTTAGCGAGTCGAACTGGAGTCTTACTTGCAGACTTCCGAGTCTGTAAAGCAAAGCGTCGTACAAAGTCCTCTGACACAAAATCAAGTGTTGCAGCGCAGTCCACTAATCCAGAAATTTGGTGTCCGCCATCAGGAGTTTTCACAATCAACTAAGTTCGAATTAACGGGCGAGATTCTGTAAGGTCAGTCAGTAGGGCTGTAGCTGGCGAAGAAAATTGTCGCAGCGTAGCGATGGAAGGTTCCGCGTTGTCTGTTGGTGAAGGTACCGAGTTTGGTTGATCAGGTGCTGTAGGTTCTGGTGAGTCGTTAAACGCACAATCTGCGTCGACTAACCGCAGCTGTATAGGCCAAGGAGCTGGAGCAACCACCTCCTGTTGCGCTGGGTTCTCCAATGACTGACAAGTAAAAAGCTGAGTTCTCGCTGGGAATTCTTGGTAGAGTTTCTAGTGCTTTGTCACTTGAGTAAATTTCGCCCACTTCGGTAGTACAAATACAGCCATCGTAGATGTCGGAGATGTTCGACGACAATCCTCAAAATGCTGCGCAATCTGCTCAGCTAACTCCCAGGGTGGGTTGATGAACACCCGTTCTCCTGACAAATCTCTGTCTAGAATCGAGTCACTCGGCGAACAGTGAGGTAGGTCACCGTGCGAGTTAAGACCTTCATCATCAGCACATCCCTCCAATGTGAAGTTGAATTGTGCATGCAGAGGGTCAAAGACTGAGTCAACCTGTTTCCAATCAAATGAACGTCTGGTTACAGTTTTACGACTCTGTCTCTGCTTAGTCTGACGACGACGACCTGCTACTAGCGTTACATGTGTCGCGACTGTAGTCGATGGAGATGCCGAAGGTGTTTCGACGACCTCTGTCGCTAACAGTGTCTCAGAATGAAAAGTAGATGTAGCCGGCTGCTCCAATTCATTTGTAGAACAGCCTTGCCACCATTATTGCTTCTTAGGTTCCATCGGTGCCTTGCCCTTGAACTCCGGGCATTGGAACAGTAGGTGTCCCTTCTTGTGGCACTTGAAGCAGAGTCCCTCGTCCATGTGTCGCTTGCGCTCCTCAGCTGTCATCGCATTTGCGAGTGTGTTAAAATCTTCGCGGCCACATGTCTGACCACGTCCGCCATTGTTGCCACCACGACCACCATTGTTGCCACCACCACGTCCACGTCCGCGGCCACGACCACGGCCACCTCTATTACGTTTCCAGACGTTAGAAGCCTCCTCGAGAGGGTCATCCAAGTTGCGCTTGCGTGTAGGCTGGGTAGATGGACCAGCAGCAGACCTCGCATTGCTGAGTTCCGGCGAGTCTGTCACGACGTCATTCAAAAAGTTTTGCAGCTCCACCAGCGTAAGCTTGAGCTCGGTGTGATTTAGCCTGATTCTTGAGCGAAGTGTTCGCTAGGCCATTAATGAAGCGTACACATTGTACATCAGCTGTCAGGTGTTCACGAGACCGACGTAAGTAGTCGTTGTACTGCTTAGTGTAGACCGCGTAACTCATCGTGCTGCTCTGCGTAAAGCTTAGCAAAGCGTTAATTGCGTCGTCCTTGATGTTCGGAAGAAACATTGACTTGCGTAACTCCGTAACAAGCTCGTCGTACGTAGCTGGAATTGGAGGCTGAGTTTTCCGGTTCAACCACCAACCATTTAGATGTCCAGCAAACTGTGAAGTAACCCAGATAACTGCGTCGTACGAGTCAGCCGTAATCCCAAGCATAACAAATCGCTGAGGCTGTGCTTCGAGCCAATCCTCCAGTACATGGGGTACTTGACCAGTCTGATATGGTGAATTAATTGCAGCCTTACGCTGAGTCTCCGTGAGGGTCACAGGTAGTCCAGCCAAGTTGTGGGTAGGCATCGGCATCCCCACTCGTAAATCCGTAGGTCCTTCACCAGTCAGTCGATTGATGTATCCACGAATCAGAAGCCAGACGGAACCAGAGTCGACCGTCGTAAACCGGGAGTACATATGGAACTGTCTCGGGATAGACGCGTCATCAAACAGGACTGGGACGTGTTGACGAATTGCTCGGAAAAAGAGTTCCCATTGAGTCACGTAGCCAAAGTGAAGTAACTCACTCTTGTGCTTCTCAGCACGAAGTAATCCCTTCTGTGTGGGCGTAAGTGTCAGACCGTCGATGTTGATGGTTTCCGGGACGACGTAAGTGCCATCCGGATTAACTGTCGACTGTGCTAAAACAGCCTGCTCAACCTGAGCAGGTGTGCGTAAGTTGTTCGTAGCAAACAGGACAGGAATAGAAGCCGAGTACACGTAGACAAGTTGTCGTCCTTGAGGTAGCGTAACAACAACAGGTTCACCACTCAACAGCGTCAAATCATCCGGTGTCAAAACAAGACCGGTCTCCTCGTGTAATTCGCGAATAGCAGCGTCGACAAGCTCTTCGTTAGGTAAGACAGAGCCAGCAGGGACCCAAGTTTTACCAGAACGAGGCTCACGCTGAAACACCAACTTCAAGTCCGACGGTTTAGTTCCTCCAACGTGAATTACTAACACCACGTAATGTCCGGGTCCTAAAGAAGCCATCTCAACTCAGTCAAGCAACGTCGAGCAGATCAACGAGCAACGAAAGCGTGCGTCGACCAAAGAGCTCCGAAACCAGTGTGGCGGTTAGCCTCTGAAAGCTAAACGCTAGCACAAATCTGTTCTAGTCTATCTAGTTCTGTTGTTGCAAGATGGCAAAAAGATATTGTCGAGAGGCAATGGTGAAAGATGTTTCATTGCTGTACTTGGGTAGTAGATGTTGTAAGTGAACAAAAGAATTGTTAAAAGCATTGTCACCTCCCTCTACTGCACTGGGCTTAAATAGGTTTCAGCCCAGACTAATTACGCCTGCAAGCTACGCTTACGTGTCAGGCGTTAGGGCTGTCCAACCGTCGTCATTTGTCTCGAGACACGACCTGCCTAGCATTGGGTTTCACGACGCGGCTCCTTCTGCATCGAAGAGCTCGTTCTGGCGCGTCATCTAGCTGGTTAGATTAATTATGCATATATGTACGTACCGGGAGGTACTGGTCGTACTGTAGCATCAACACCATTACAATATTGCAGTAGCGACGTACCCACGAGTATACGTCCGCCCTGTGGAAAAGCACGAATTGGAATCCGTAACGAGTACATGTACAATGTCCTGCAATGTATTGTTGCAGGAATGTACTCGTCACACAGATGGCCTCTTCGCAATACTCGTCACATAATGCAAGGCCCACAGCGACACGTACCAGCATTATGAACGGAGCTATTTTAAAAACCCGATATCATCACGTGTGACGAGTATCATGTTGTCATGCGTGTGGCAGTTTGCCTTATTCTTATTTCGCGCCCTTGGGATATGGGACTGGCAGGTAAACTCGCACATGCACCCTCTACATGCGGCGTTTTGCAAGCACGGATCGGAGCAAAAGTTCAAAACAAACCTCAAACTCATCATCGATCATGCTCCCGAGTAGGCGACGCTCGTGTAAGTGCATTACGTACCATTGCATGATAAACGTACCGTACTTCACTTACCCACACGAGGCTAGTGTTGGAGTTTCACCGACTAAAACCTTCCATTAGCATGCAAACAAACATGAATGCATTCCCGGCACTGACCAATAAAGGTCTGCCCTACCCGTCCGGGCGTCGGCCTATTCGAGTAATGCGAGAAGGAGCGAGGCCCATCTCAAGGAGGAAAACATTTCGGGAGTGCGATACATCAACTACATAATAGAAAGCAATATGAGGGAGGGCTTGACGCCATAATCGGAAAGAACTCCCATTTCCTGTGAAATGAATGGCGCCATAAAGGGAAGGGGTGACACCGCCTAAAAGTAAGGCATTTATATCTTCGGGGGGGGTAACGAAGTGACGTACAAAACCATTAAACTTCAGGGCTAGTGTCCCAAAATTACGACGGTGGCACTCCCAACGTGGGCATTCAACTAAGCATGATATGTTATATATATTCAGGCACATCTCCGCCGCTTGCGTGACAATGATGGGGATACCGATTTTTGAGGCGGTACTTGGCAGCGCGCCAGATTGCCAACGGGATGCTCCGATACTAGGTTATAGGCCCTCATACGTGAGTTCAAATCCCGGCGACCGCACATGTCACATGTGCCAATATGTACTAGTCCGCGTCCGGAACACCGGCGGCTATTATAGGACTGTATGCCCGTACACGTCCACGTATATGCGCGTTCAATGGGGGAGTCTTGGTCCCACGCTCATCCGTAGCATACACGTACTCGCGCGCATGGTCTACCCACTCCCATAGGCTACCTCGACTCCTCTGCAGTGCTCTCTTTCCAATGGGGTCACTATTAGGACCTCTCCAATCTATATTGCATTGCTACCTCCCTCGCCAAACTTCATTCTACCGCCTCTACCTCCTTTACAGTCATCACCAATAACGAGGTTTATAACTTTCACTACCATGCGCTCTACCCTAGCCAATGGACTAACCTCTCTAATAGGGGCTCAAGCATGCCCAACCACCACCTACTCGTCCTCACCTGGCAACACTCCCACTTCGGTCTCCTCCACTTAACACACTCCTCGGCCGCTTGGACTGACTCCCTCCACCACAACCCCCCTCCCGACCTCCTCACTCGCTCTCTCGCTCTCTTAGCCTCTTGGAACTCTTCCCTCCCCCCCCCCCCCCCCGCCCGTCGGCGATCTACGCCTACTCAACCCCCCTCGCCAGAATGGCACAACCTCTGCATGGTCGTGCGGAACCCACGCCTTGTTGCATACCTACTTTATCACCACCGCACCCCCAAACGAAGCGTACACCCCCCCTTCCTTCGACCCCCGCACCACCGTTTACTCCCTACACTCACTCCTATGGCACCACACCTTTCGCTCCACTCCCCTACTAGTCGTAAGACCCCACCTACTCACCGCCCTCCACCTCCCCCAACCTCCCTCCCCCCCTCAGCTCCCTCACCCCACCCTTCCCCCGCCACCTACCCCCTCCCCCCCCACCCACCCCCCCAACCCTCCCTCCCCCCCCCCCCCCCCCCCCCCCCCCCCCCATCCGCCCTCCGCATGTCGACCGCCCCCCCGACGACCAGTCCCCCCGCCTCCCTCCCCTCCCCCATCCTCCCACACCACACCACCCAAACCCTCCACCTTATTACCCTCGTCACCCGCGGCTTCCACACCTCCATTATGGACGTCGAACACCTCACTACCTCACACCAACCATACGTCCTCATCCTCACTGAAATCAACCACGCCTCCCATAAATCCCGTTGGCGTATCGCCCTCCCCCAGTACCTCCTCAAAAGCTCTCGACCACACCACTCACATGTGCCCCTACCCAACGCATGCGTTCTCTTCGCGGTCCGCATAGCCTCGTTCCAATCCGCCACTGTCCTAACCCCGCCCCCTACCTCATCCCCCACATCGCAGGCCTAACCCTCGTCCCACATTCACGCACCCCTTACCTTCTCCTAGGAGCCTACATGCCCCAGCTCCACACCCACCAGTTGACTCGCTTATACGCTGAAGTTATAGCGTGGGGCCTCCGCCTAGCTGACGACCACCCAAACCACCGTATACTATGGGGAGGGAACTTTCAGTCGACCACCACAAAAGGTACCGGTAACCCCACCTTCACCTCACTACTTAAATCCCACCTCCATTCCCTCCATCCCCCCATTCCTACCTTCCCCCGCAGCGGGGGCTGCCTCGACCACTGGCTCACCCCGCCACCTTCTCCTCTCGTCCTTCCACCGTCCTCTTGCTCGGTCTTCTCCTCCCCCTCACACTTCCCTGACCACTCCGCAATCCACCTCGTTATTCCTGCCCCCTACTCTCTCATAGCCCACCCACCCCCACCCCATACCCACCCCCACACACACCACACCACACGCAAGCTCAACTTTAAACCCCCCCTCACACCCGACCACATACAATCGTATCAAACCAGTACACCCGACCTAATCAACCAGACGGCCACCTTCCACGCAGCAATACTCAACTCCCCACACTCCTCGGCCCCCCCCGACACTCTTGACACCCTCGCCTCGCAATTCACCACACTCCTCTCTTAGCACATGGACCACGCATCCACCATCTTGCATCTCCTCCCCGCCAAAAAACCACGTCCACCCGGGGCTCCCTCGACCCTACTTGGCCTACTAAAAAACACGCAAACACATTCTAAAACTCCGCCGGTGTAGTAAGAACAACGGCCCCCTCCCCTTCGCCCAAGCTCTCTTAAATACGACCGAATATCTTACCCATGACGCCATCAAACAACAGTGCCATGCCGGAAAACGCCACCTACTGCACGCTACCACCACGGCTGAATTGCGAAAAATCAAAACACGCGCCAACACGCCCTACGACGCCTGTCCGAAATCCGCCCATCGCCGCTTGAAAATCAAGAGCGGACTCCATCCCCCCCCAGCGCGACCTCGACCCTCCATAGAATCACCAAACCCGATAGAACTACCGCGTCCTCTCTTTCCGCCGTCCTTGAGGCGGTACACTCTCACTTCGCCACCGAACTCAGCCGCGCCACGCCACACGACTTGCCCATCCCACCATGGGAACTCCCGGATAACCCCGACAACTACACCATCGGACCCCGCGGGGACCCCTCTTTCATCCTCGCCGACCTGATAACCCGCGACACATTCGATAAAACCCTTAACTCATTAGATACAGGCAAAGCCCCCTGCCCCGACGGTATACCCAACGAAATCATCAAATTCCTACCCCCGGCGACCCGCTCCGCCCTCTTCCCTCTCCTCTCCCTCCTCGCCCACACGTCCTACACCCCTCCTGAATGGTTCCACAACACAACATGCTTGCTACATAAGAAAGGTGACCCCACCCTCCTCGACAACTACCGGCCCATCGCACTCATGAACAACCTCCTTAAGCTCTAGACCGCACTTATCAAAGACGCAAGCTCTAAATACGCCGAGACCCACGGCATTCTCAGCGACCAACAAGACGGATTCCGACAACACCGCAGCATCCACGACGCACTATCATCCATCATCATGACGATGGAGGACGCAAAACTTCACAACAAAGACATCTACGTCACGTACGCGGACTTCACATGCGCATTTAATGCAGCGGACCACCGCATAATGTTCAAACACATGCGACAACTCGGTATGCCCTCCACCTTTGTAGACACATGCGAACACCTCTACGGGGTACCATCCACCGACTACACTACCCCACACGGCCCTACTCCCTCCACCGATATAAATCGAGGAACCTTGCAGGGGGACACCCTCTCCCCATTTATATTCACCCTCTTCCTTGAACCCTTCCTCCGCTGGCTCAAGGTGGGCAGCCGGGGTTATCGCCCAGGCCCCCCCGCCACTAACGTCGACCCCACAAAACCCACCGCCACATACCCAGGATACGGATTCGCCGACGACCTCAGCCTCGCCACGGGCTTGACCCCCAACATGGCCATCCAGCTCCGGAAACTCTCCCTCTTCAGCGCCTACACAGGTATGACCGTCAACATCCGTAAATGTTGCATCACCGGCGCCCTTTGGCGCTCAAGCAATGCCCTCTCCCTTGCCAACACTGCCCTCCTCGCATCCCGCCTCCAAACTCAGTTCATCACCATCAACTCCATCCCGGCCCAGGGGTCGAACTTAACACCTCCCTCACCTTCACTAAGCATTGGCACGAACTAAGACGTACTACCGCATCCCTCATCACCGCCCTCTCCGCCTCCCCACTAACTCAATCCCGCAGAATCAGGGTCATCCGTGGCCTCATTATCGGCAAACACTTCACCCTCCAGCACGGCCTCTTCACCGACTCCCAACTCGACAGCCTCGAAGGACAAATATGCCGCGCACTCCGCTCCGCCGTCTCCTCGGTACGTAACCTCCCCCGCACAGCCCTCCACCGCCCTACCTCAGACCTAGGATACGGCCTCCCCTCCCTCAAAGCCCACGCAGCACAACTCACTGTCTGCCACTTACAAAAAATCATGAACAACCCAGGATATCGAGGCCACATGGCCCGAGCACACATTCGTACCATCTCCACCACATACTCCCACTGGCCCACTGAATCCATCATGTCAGGCCGCTACAGTGCTACACCCACCCACACTCAAGTGCCTAGTGAGAGCCCAGCGCGACGCATGCACAATGTTCCACAACATCCCTCCACTCTCCCTCACCAACCCCATTGCCTCCACACTCCGCGCACACTTCACCAGCCAAGACAACACCCTCCTCGCCTCGCTCCGAGACAAAGCCACGCACATCACCGACCCTCATACATACAAACAAGCATGCTGTGATTTCTCTCCCCGCAAAACACACGCCTCCCTCCTCCCCCGTCTCACTCCCCTCTAGAAAAATAACATAACCACATGGCCACAAGTCCTCCTCCGCGCAACCCCCTCCTCCTTCATACTCAAATCCTGCAAATCCATCTCCACACTCACGGGGTCTACCACCCCACTTTCAGTCCCCATTCGCCTTCTCGCCACAATCCTCACCGAACCCCTCGATACTATCCACAACCGCTTGCCCATCACACGCCTCACCACCAAACAAGCACCCCCCACCACTATCCACCCCTCATGGATTCCCCTCCTTTACCCACACCTTCCCCGCTCCCCTCCCACCCTCTCATCCGGCATCCACACCTCCCACACCAAAACCTCCCCCCCCCACGGCACCCACCACACCCACAAACACAGAATATCTCACCCCCTCGGACCACCACTACCCCCCTGCGACGTTACGCGCATCATTTCCAAACAAAAGGACACGGAATACGGTCAAACACAACACATGGTTGAATGGGGCCCGGAATACCTCACGGAATGGGACATACAACTCCAACTCGACGACGGCTTTCGCCTCATCTCCTCCACCCCCACATCGGTATGCCTCCCCACCCCCTCCTCTGCCGACTCCTCCATATGCCACGACCCACTACACACAGACCACACCTCCACCAGCTGCACATGCCCGCACTTTGCCGTCCATTCCCAATGCCGCCCCGCTCAAGGACCCGCCATATGGCAATGCGACTGGTGTGCTCGCGGCCAACAACATGACCTCACCTGCCTCCACGAGGTCAAGTGGCCACCATGCCTACACCTACACGACACCATCAGTAAGACTGTCATATCCTAGCCATTTAGCTAAGTGCTAGTATCTGACATTATTTATTTCCTCTAAATGGTACATGTATGTTAGCGATATTCAGTGACTCTTTTATTGTCATCACGGCAATACAACTGCATCGCCGTGTTTTCCCTCGACAATACAGAGTTACTAGCAGTATCTCTTCTAGATAGTTCGTCTCTAGATAGTTCTAAGAGCTTGTGCGATAAGGTTAAATAGACGGTACAAATAATCTCAGATAATTTGTATCACTAGTAATAGTTTGGTTTAGTTAGCAGACATCACAAGCTACAGGTTCTAAGGTTGTTTCTAGAACACTTGAGGTGTGGATACTTAAGACGGGGACTTACTGGTAGAGCGGAAAAGACCGGTACAGACCAGATTTACGCCACACCCAGATTGTAAGAAACCATGTTCCTAAGACAATCTTACTATTTCTCTCTACGCTGTATAATTAGATCCAGAGATTAGGTTCTACTATTAGTCTAAGGTTGCCAACTTAGCCTAACCAAATTAGCACCTCACACTTGGTTTCGGAGCCTCAGAACAGCTAGACGAGACGAAGATGTCTAACCGAGCAGGAGAGAGACTACCAGAGAAAGTTGATGGTCGACCAGAGGGGGCGCCTTCTGGGCCGACACAGCCGACGTCGACAGATGGTGGAAGACATGCAGTGCGAGAAGGATCGAGTCCCACGATGGAGCCTATGTCGGTACACGTCACCGAGATGCTACAACGAATTAGTAACCGAGTTGACACTTTTTCGATTGAGCTATCTCAACAACGGTTTCAGACATTTTGAAGGACGAGTGAACAAAAGCCGAGAAACGGAGAATTTTCTTCGAGAAGAACAATTGAGATCGGAGAGGACGCGAGAGATGCCAAGCATAATGCCGAACAATGTCAAACCAGCCAAGATCAAGAGCATCGCTACGACTAACATCGACGAGCTGAGAAACTGGTTCCGACATGCACGAGGGTATCTACGGTATCACAGCGCTAACCCTGAAGAGCAAAGAGGAGTGTACTGGGTATCTGGCTTTCTGGAAGGCCCACTATCGAAGTGGTGGTACTCCCAAGTTGCGCAGACTGGAGATGAAGTCGGTGGAGGATTTTCCGGAGTTTCTGAGATGGAGAAATCCTTAATTCAGGAATTCTGCGGAAGTTATTGGAGCTTCCTCACCGTCATGAAGAAGATAACGTACATGATTTCCAGCGCGGTTTGAGACCCTCGATTCATAAGGAGGTTGCCCTGAAAAACCCTAAGACCCTACACGAGGCGATTCAAGCAGCTCTGCGAGCGGAGGCAGCGGAGACCAAGATTGAGACGACCCAACGTTCGACAGGCCGACTGAACGCCATCGAAGAAGACAACGACTTTTCAGAGGCAGCGGAGGAGATCGACAGTGAGTCGGAGGAAGAATCGCATGGCGCGACCGAAGAAAAGCCGCGGGAGCTGTACGAGATTAGACGCCTCACTCAAGAGGAGGTCGACAGATTTAAGAAGGAGGGCAAGTGCTTCATTTGCCACAAGAAGGGACACATCGCTATCGACTGCCCAGACAGAAAGAACAAGAAGAACGACAGAACGAGGAAATCCCGGCCGGGAAAGTGAGACCTGAGTCGGCAGCTCGCGGCAAGCTGCAGGATGAGGTTTCGTCTCCTACAACGACTCAGGAAGAGACCAGAACAGAAGAAGTACGAGACCCGTTACCTCAAACGACATTGAGGCCAGTCTTTAGGAGCAAGGACTTTAGCGACTGGATGATGAATAGGGAGTATTTCCTGAAGTACTCTCAGACCTACGGACCTTTCGACTTAGATGGAGCTAGCGATAATGACGGCCTTAATTCTCAAGTGGCGGAGGATTTTTGCTGTCCGGCGCGCCCATTTCAGGAGAGAGATTTACAGAAGTACCGGAGAATTTGGCTAAATGCGCCATTTAATGAATTAGAAGATTTTTTGGGCCATTATTTGCGGAGTAAACTGCTTCATCCCCATCTGAGAGCGGTTATAGTGGTTCCAAAATGGAGGGCAAAACCATGGTTCAAGCTGCTGCGAAATTTCCGACTTGTCGACGAGCTGGCGGCGAAAGAACATGTGTTTACCTGCCCTACGAATGACGGAATAGAAGGAAGAAGGCAAGATGTTGGACCGACAAGATGGACGACGCAAGTCTACGTCGACGACACCGATCGAGTTCGATTTCTGCCTCAGAACCTACAAAATCCCCCGAAGACCTACTGGACTCACTCGACGACTCTTGTTACCGATGGCCGACGAGTGTTACTAGCGAAAGAGGACACTGGCATGGTCTGGTTTCCTGGTGGCAAACAGGAGATTGAAGACGCGACCCCGGAATGCACAGCAGTGCGAGCTCTTACGGAGACAACTGGATTTAAGGTGAGCGAAACAAATTTACGCCTTTTAGGGACGGAGTCTTCCGGACAGAATAAGCGCTACGTGTATATCGCTCGCGTTCGACCCGGATCGATACCGGACGCTACGTCAACTTCTCAGGCAGTATGGGCTACCTGGAAGGAATTAATTTCGGCACGGCGTACGGGTTATCTAGTCCGTGGAGATCAGCAGTTCCCTCTTCGTTACGAGACTTTTGGGAAACCGATCGACGGGTGGATGAACAAGAACGTCCGACTAGAAGACAGTGTTCCTGCGACGCTGCATGTATCCACAACCCAGTCTGGAACAAGTATGTTTGTGTTGGGAGGCACCTTACGCGGACATCGATGCCGTATTTTGGTTGACTCTGGCGCTTCGGAAAATTTTTCCAAGGCTGAGTGGGTACGGGAGCATCACATCCCGACGGTTACTGGAGAGAAATACCGGATAAAATTGGCAGATGGTAGTACAACTACGACTCGCCAGCGACTACGGAATGAAGTGCTCACAGTAGGGACCCTGGATATACGTCTGGACGCAATTATGACAGAGCTGGATAAATTCGACATCATCCTCGGTCAACCTTGGTTACAAGCCGTCAACCCGGATATAGATTGGTCTACTAAAACGATTCGCGACCGAGAAACTGGCGAAGCTATGGTGTCTGGCGACGAGTACACCGTACCTGTGGCAGTACATCACTTGGAGGCGGATGCGATGGCAAAGCTGCTTAGGCAACAACCAGCAGACCTCTTCGTGATTGGACTACGAGAAGTACAAGACGCGGTCGACGACATCAATACTGATCAACAACCTGAGTGGACGACTTCGTTACGAGATTCCCTTAATGAGTTTACGGACATCATCAAGGAGCCTGACGGTCTACCGCCAACTCGCGAGTGCGACTTTGAAATTAATTTGGAGTGCGATGAACCACCTAAGGAGCGAACGTACCGTATGTCACCAGCAGAACTCCGGGAGGTTCAGGTACAGTTACAAGACTTACTCGCAAAAGGCTGGATTCGTCCGTCTAAATCTCCGTACGGTGCCCCGATTTTATTTGTACGCAAGAAGGATGGTACCATGCGCATGTGCGTAGACTATCGGAAACTCAATGACCTTACGAGGAAAGACCGAACACCGTTACCCCGGATTGATGAATTACTCGACTCGCTATATGGGGCTCATTATTTCAGCACGCTGGACCTGTATAAAGGCTATCATCAAGTTCGAGTCAAGGAGCGCGACATACATAAGACAGCATTCCGAACTCATTACGGATTGTTCGAGTACTGCGTTCTACCCTTTGGACTTTGTAACGCCCCAGCTGGATTCCAAGCGATGATGAATCGAGTTTTGGCCCCGTATCTTGGCAAGTTCTGCGTGGTTTATTTGGACGACGTGCTGATCTACAGTAAGACGGCCGACGAACACCTCGAGCATATTCGACTCGTGTTACGAGAGCTGCAGCGACACCAGTTGCATATCAAACTCTCTAAGTGTTACTTCGGGCGATCGAGCGTCAATTTCCTTGGGCATGTGGTGGAAGCTGGACAAATCCGAATGGACCCCGACAAGGTGGAGGCAGTACAAAATTGGCCCCGACCGAAATCTGTGATTGAAGTACGTGGATTTCTGGGGCTTGCTAGATATTACCGGAGGTTTATCAACCAATTCGCAACCCTAGCAACCCCATTAACGGACCTGACCAAGAAGACACCGGAATTTCGCTGGACTCCTCAAGCCGAGTCAGCATTCGAGCAAATTAAAGGCGCGATGGTACGAGCACTAGTACTGGTAATTCCTCACACTTCTCCTAATGCAAGGTACACACAGTACACAGATGCTTCAGGATTTGCAGTAGGAGCTGTGTTGTTACAAGACCAAGGTATTGGATTACAACATGTTGCGTACCATGCTCGAAAGATGAACAAGCATGAGGTACACTATCATGTCCACGAACAAGAGCTACTGGCAGTTCGCGACGCTCTACTGAAGTTCCGTTGCTACTTAGATGGCGCGGCGGGATTTACAGTAATTACGGACCATGACACGTTGCGACACTTCTTTCGGCAGCGCGATTTGTCTACCCGACAGGTGCGATGGCTTCAAGTTTTAGCACCTTACCAGCGACAGATGGACATCGTATACAAGAAGGGAGCAGTCAACCAGGCAGACGCTCTGTCTCGCCGACCTGACCTGAAGGACTCATTACAGAAGCTGCAACTGTTACGCGATTGGACCAACGACGAAACCGAATGCGAGTTACACGCGCAGACTTTTTCCCTGGAATCCCGGTTACACCCTGACTATGGACTTCATGCGGAAATCAAAAACGCTTATGACTTGGATAAATATCTGCTTACCCGGAAATCTTTGCCTACCTGGCTGGTACGTCAATCAAATGGACTCTTGTACGCCTACGGATCAAGACTGTATGTGCCGAACGTCTCTGCATTGCGATCAAGAGTATTGTACGAACTACACGACGCACCTACCGCGGGACATCCTGGTATTATTCGACTATTGGCAACAGTGACCCGGACGTTTTGGTGGCCTAACATGAAGCGGACAGTACAGCACTATGTACGCAGTTGTGTTACCTGTCAACGCAACAAGGCAGCGCGACACAAGCCTTATGGACTCCTTCAATCGCATGAGGTACCGACCAGGCCCTTTGAGCATGTATCGCTTGACCTGATTACGGACCTTCCTGAGTGCGATGGGTATGATGCTGTGGTGGTATTCGTCTGTATGCTTACGGACGATTGTCGAGCCAATTACAAAAACGATTACAGCGGAACAATGCACCGCGCTGTTTTTGGGCATTTTGGCTTACCACGGAAATTAATATCCGATCGAGATCCCCGGTTTATGAGCGACTTCTGGCAAACCCTATTTAGGGCTGTTGGCACCAAGCTTAATATCTCTACGAGCTATCATCCCCAGACAGATGGCCAAACTGAACGAGTAAACCAGACATGGGAGCAAGTCATACGATGCTATGTGCACCCCTTGCACGACGACTGGGTTCAACACCTTACCAACGTGGAGTTCGCGATCAACGCAGCGGTTTCTACGTCAACGACTATGTCTCCATTTAAGGCGACGATGGGATTCGAGCCGACATCTCCAACGACGGCTACATTTGCAGACAACGAGCCTAGCCGTACTTTACCGGAGCAAACAAAGATTTTGGTCGAGAGATGCACAGATTTGCCCACGACTTCGTCAAAGCAGCCCAGGCACACATGCAAGATGCTGCAAATCGGCACCGGTTACCAGTACCTTTTACATTTGGCGACAAAGTTAAGCTCAAGGCGACAAATCTACGGTTTGTACAACAGCCATGTTCTAAACTACGTGACCGCTACATTGGACCGTTTCTCATTACGGAGGAAGTTTCCCCGGTTGCATTTCGGCTTAAGCTACCCCCTGGAGTACGGATTCACGATGTTGTACACGCCAGTCTCCTGGAAAAATGGAATTCAGAAGCAGAACATGCCAACAATGCGCAGCCAATTCCGATTGTGCACGATGCGAAGCGATTTGAAGTTGACCAAATACTCGATGTGCCTTTTAACTCCAATGGCACGGGACTTTTGTTTAAGGTCCGCTGGGCAGCACCGTTCAACGTACCTAGCGAGGACACTTGGGAACCCATGCGAGGAGTCAACCACTTAAGCATCTTTTCCGAATTCCTTCGAACGGATGTTTATCAAGAATTTTCTGGCACCCCTGACTTTGTCAGATTTCGCAATCGTTGGCCCGCAAGAACCCCCAAGAAACCAAGACCCTGAGTACTGCACAGCGAGGACGCTGGTGCTTAAGGAGGGGAGAGTGTCATATCCTAGCCATTTAGCTAAGTGCTAGTATTCGACATTATTTATTTCCTCTAAATGGCACCTGTATGTTAGCGATATTCAGTGACTCTTTTATTGTCATCACGGCAATACAACTGCATCGCCGTGTTTTCCCTCGACAGTACAGAGTTACTAGCAGTATCTCTTCTAGATAGTTCGTCTCTAGATAGTTCTAAGAGCTTGTGCGATAAGGTTAGATAGACGGTACAAATAATCTCAGATAATCTGTATCACTAGTAGTAGTTTGGTTTAGTTAACAGACATCACAAGCTACATGTTCTAAGTAGGTTGTCTCTAGAACACCTGAGGTGTGGATACTTAAGACGGGGACTTACTGGTAGAGCGGAAGAGACCGGTACAGACCAGATTTACGCCACACCCAGATTGTAAGAAACCATGTTCCTAAGACAATCTTATTAATTCTCTCTACGCCGTATAATTAGATCCAGAGATTAGGTTCTACTATTAGTCTAAGGTTGCCAACTTAGCCTAACCAAAGTAGCACCTCACAAAGACCCCCTCCGGCCCTACCGCCCTCACCGCATTTAACTTCGGCTTTGTCCCCTCCACGACACCCATCCAGCCAGAACCCGGACCCCCCCCCCATGGACGCACCCCCTCATCACCTTTAACCACGACCCTATCCAACCCGACCTCGACATGCTCCCTACCGGTAAACTCGCCATCCACACACACCCATCACTACACAATACCCCCATACTATGCACACCCGACGGCCGCACGGGCACCACCCTTAGCGGCCCCCGCGTCCGCCACATGTTTCAACTCTTCCGACCCGGCCTCTCGCAGCACACGTTCGAAGAGGAGGTCTACCACCTCCTCACTCGTCTAGGCTCCCGCTCAGAAATCCACTCCCCCACACCCACCACCACCACCCGTAATAGATGGGCCACTAGAGAGGACATCCTTACAGCTCTCCGCCACACATTCCACATACAGACAGAACTATACGCAAACCCCCTCAACAAGTCACTCCATTCTCACACCTACCACTCATTATACCCCGAAGACATAGTCTTCTCATCAAGTGGCAGCAATGCCCCTCGCACATGGCACGGCACCAACATCGCCAACCCGGAATACGATCGACCACGAATGCATGTGCCGCGCCATGGAACATGCAATCACTAGCGCACACCTCACAGCCCCCCACACACCCAGCGCCACCATCCTCATACTCCCCCGATGGGAACACACCCCATACCGCCACTCCAAATACATCAACTCCCAATACATTCACCACCTCTACACCCTTTCCAATGACGCAAACACCTTCCTACCCCCCGACCAACACACAGGCCACCCCACCCCTACCCCATTCGGCACACACTGGATGGTCGACATCTACCTCGTCGCCAACCCCCGCGCACTCTCCACCCTACCCTCACACACAGCCATGACCGCACTCTACAGCACACTTGAGTATGTCTAAGACACACACCTCCCCAACCCCACCATCACCATCCTACATCCACGCCTCACCGACACCTACTCACCACACTCAGTAGGCATCTACAACCTCCCCCCCAACCCCACTCACCCCATTACCTACCCCCTCCAGGAACGCATGCAACTAACATACTCCCCCACTAGAAGAATTCTTGCTTGGTCTTGGCAGGACTTTGTATACACAGACGGCTCCAAAAAGGGAGGCTCCTCCCCCCTAGGAGCAGCCGCCACCCACCCCGCCTCGGACACCCGCATCAAAATTCTGGTGACCTTTACCCCTCCCTCGCACACCATCAATCGCGCTGAATTAGCTGGCATAGACATAGGCCTCCAGCTGGGCCATACCCACCTCTTTTTGGACAGTGCGTGCTCCCCCCGCCTCATACAAGGCTACTTGAACTGCCCATCCGCTTACAAACACAACATCCACCGCGACACGCTCTTCTCCATCACACACACCCTCCAAACCCGATGCAACGCAGGCATCCGCACACACCTCGGCAAAATTAAAGCACACAACCACTCACTAGGAAACGACCTCGCAGACATGCTAGCTAACCAAGTTGTAGATGGACACTCGCCCGACACAACTTACACCACAGGTTCAGACGTGTCGATAGGCCACTAGACCTGGCCATACACCCTCATTTCACAAACCCTAGGGGAACCCATACCCTGCAGATACACCAACCTCAAAACTGACGCTCACACCCACAGCATCAAACACACACACACACACACACACACACCCCTTCACAAACATCCAAACACGGTGCCCTCCTCGCCCGCGCCGCGGAACACGGCGCGGACTTCTCTGTCCACAAAAAACACACGACACTCCCCAC
>JAPMLY010002245.1:0-42440 GCA_026401115.1 Tetraselmis chui | reverse complement strand
CTACTTTGGTTGTCCTCCCATATGTTGGTAGTTTCGGTGATGGGGCCGTTGAAGATCTCCCCCATAAGTTGGCGGAGGTGTAGGTCCTCCTTGGTGGCGCCAGTCGCAGAGTAGTACTCGGCTTCACAAGTGGATTGGCCCACATAAGTCTGTTGTTTGGACTTGTAGCTGATGGGCCCGCGTCCGAGAGTGAAGAGATAGCCCGAACGAGACTTGCGGGTGCTACAATCGATTGCGCAGTCAGCGTCGGCAAGGCATGTGAGTTGGAGACTGTGGTCCGTGCCCCCCTCCCCCAACGTCAGGCCATGTCGATGGTGCTATGGAGATATCGGAGGACCTTTTTGAGAGCGTGCAGGTGTGCGTCCGTGGGAGAGGCTTGTGCGGAGCCGAGGATGCTCAACGCCGTGGAGACATCGGGACGCGTGCACACGGCCGCGTAGTGGAGGTTGCTCATGAGACTGGGGTATACGTCCTTGGCCACCCCGGTGAGAGGGGGCGAGGTCATGTGCGCGAGGCCAGCGAGGAAGCCGGGGTCCATACATAAGGTACGATGGCTTAGCGTCGGTCATGCCGTACGTGACGAGGATGTCGCGCAGGTATCAGGATTGGTCCAGCGAGATGGTGCGGGCCGAACGATCGTGGGTGATGTGCATGCCGAGTAATTGGGAGAGGGAGCCCAAGTCCTTAATTTTGAACCGTGCATCAAGTTGAGCCTTGAACGATGCAAGCCATGTGGCATCATTGCAGGCTGCGGGAATGTCATCCACGTTAAGTGCGATCATGGCGAAGACGTGACCGATGCGGAAGATGTAGATGCACGGGTCGGAGACGCATTGTTGCCACCCGTGGTCGACGAGCCATGCACGGAGGAGCATGTTGACCTCGCGAGGGGACTACTTCAGTCCGTAGCGGCAGTGCTTGAAATGGCACACCTTGGACGTGCCATCACTGAAGCCGAGGGGCTGGCGGATGTACACGTCCTCCTTAATAGGGGCGTAGAGAAACGCAGTGTCGATGTCAAGTTGACACAACTCAAGGTCGCGGGCGGCCGCGATGACGAGGAAGAGGCGCAGGCTAGCCATGCGGATAACAAAGGAGAACGTCTCCGTATAGTCTAGTCCAGCACGTTGGCTGCGCCCTTTGGCGATGAACCGTGCTTTGAAGCGGGAGACATCGCCGGTGGGGTCGGACTTGACTTTGTAGATCCACATGTTGTTAACGACCACGCGGTCGGGGGGCGGAAAGTCGACGAGTTCCCACGTGCCATTGTCTATGAGGGTGGAATACTCCTGCTGCATAGCGGCTTGCCACTTGGGGGCCTGGGCGCTGTCGAACGCAGCCCGGTACGATTTGGGTTCCAAACACTCTCGGGCGGAAAGGAGAGCGACGGCAGTAGGCGATGTGCCGGCAGGCGTGTGTGTGTGTGGGGGGGGGGGGCAGTGATAAGGTCGGGCACGTGAGGTTGCTCGAAAATGTCCTCCTTGGCTTTGCCATGTTCAGGGTCACAACACGCCGTGACAAGTGTCAGCGGGTAGTCGGACATGTGGGCAACAAGTTCGCCGTAGCGAAGGGGGTGAGATCGGAGTCGAGAATGGCGAGGGGTTGTAGGACGGAGTTGGGGTCAGACAGGGTGGTGGAGCGATAGGATGGGATTGGGGTGAGATGTCCTGCGGAGGATCGTCATCCGAGCAGTCGGTGATGACCGAGTCGATGGGGAGTCGTGCGCCGAAGCCCGGAGTGTTTTCTTGGAAGACAACATGGACCGAAGTGGTGATGAGGCGAGCCTCGGGGTTGTGCACGCGGTACCCAAGTGCGTTAGGGGGATAGCCAACCATGACGCCACGAAACGCTTTCTCACCGAGTTTCCGACGCAACTTGACGGGCACTTTTGCGAAGATATCGCACCCGAAGACGCGGAACTTGGATGCGTCAGGCACCGACGACGTCAAGAGAGTGAGAGATATCCCACCAGTGAGGCCGACCGAGCGGTTGTACGCGCGGTTGCGGAGGTACACAACAATGTTGACACCGCATGACCACATGGAATTGGGGACGGCCATGCTGTGGAGCATCGCAGAAGCATTGTCCCGGATAGTGCGCCATGGGCGTTCGGCTTTGCCAAGCATGTGATGGGCATATGGGGCAGAGATTTGTACTCCGACGCCGAGGTGGGCGCACATTTGGCGGGTGACATTAGCTTCAAAAACATAGTCCGAGTCGAATTTTATGACATGTGCGAATGCGCTTGATTGGGAGTGATGGCGTGCATGCAAGTGTTTTGTGTCAAGCAAGATGGTTTCCAGCTCAGCGTATGCGTCGTCCTTGGACTTGAGGAGCCGCACCCACATGTAATGGGTGTGGTGGTCGATGACGACCAGGCAATAGCGGAGGCCATGTGGGGAGGGGACATTAACATGACCCCAAAGGTCAGATGACATGTTGAGAAGGGGACGGGAGGGTTTCGCGCAAGCACCGGTGTTGCGTGGTGCAGCAGTGGCCTTTTGGAGCAAGCATGAATCGCAAGAAACATGTTTTACAGAGCTAGCTAATATTGGACTAGTTGGAAAACCGTGGGTATGCTGGGCTTGCAAGCTTTGCATGTTAAGGTGTCCAAACCGGCGGTGCCACTTTACAGGGTCGCACTCGGCAGTAAGGGCAACACGAGCACAAGGGTCACGCGCTTTCTCCGCGGAGGGGCTTGAGGGGAGCTCTGGCTAGTGCGGTAGGAGGTAGAGACCGTTTCCGGATGGCTCTACCACACCCATTCATGTGGGCACCACAAAGAGACCAATATCAGAGTCAATAGGGAAGAGGATTTCACAACCGTTGAGGGACTGCATCCAACTGACACAAGTAGTCTGCCGATGCATTGAGCAGAGCGAGATGAAAGGTCGGGGGTGTACAAGGCATGAACCGTGCTGTGAGTGATCTGGCTAGATGCCAGCCGAACAGAAATGCGTACTAAGCCACTGCCCTTAACGTTGATGTCAACCCCACCCACGCGAGATGGAGCGGAGGGAGGGGTGAATGTAACGAAGTCACTTTGAAACGCGGTCAAGTTGATCGAGCAGGCTGAATCAACTACCCAGAACTGTGAGAGGTCACGACCCGGGGTGAGGGAAGATGAGAATGCGACAGAGTTGAAGGGGACACTCGCCTCGGTGTCATCGTATTCATCCGTGCAGTCCTCGATAACCGGGTACCGACTAGGGGAGGGGTGGGTCGGACACATGGATCGAGTCGCCGAACCACAAAAGATGTTGGGTACGGGAATATTTTTCCAAAAGCCCCCCGTACCGGGTTTTTCCGGCGGCGGTCGATCCTAAGGATCACCGCCGCCAGACCGTGCCGCTCCTCCGACCGCGACCCACCTCCGTCATGCGTAGCTTCAGGCCTCGCCCCAAAGATAGACTTAAAACTCTCGCAAAGCTGGCGGCTGCTAGCGAGCGCCGTGCCCTAGCGCCGCTTTCCAGCTGTCCGCCGACAGCTCCAACACCCTCGTCCCACCGCTGATCCGTCCGTACCCTTCCTCGCCAAAAAACAATCCACTGATATCGTTCCCGCCGTGACGGTAGAATATCTGCGAATATTTAGTCGCTGAAAAAACATATCGGATTGGCCGAGCGGGAGATCCCTATGTTGGTGTACGGATGTTATGTTTTTCCAAAACCCTCCGTACATGGCTTCCCGCGGATCGCAGCTGTCGGTACCTCGTTCAGCCCCCTACACTGCCAAGCATGGCACGGCTACCTTACCAGCGCCCACCGCGTGGAGGTAGAGGTAGGTGCCGACGGGCATGCGAGCGCACCCCCTCCGGGGCCGCCGCCGCTGCGCCGCCGGCGGGCGCCCCTTTCAACCATAACAATCACACACAAACATTTAGTTTCCCAAAGGCAACGCTCCTTCGCATGTCATCGAACTGTAACTTGGCGAAAAAGACGTCTGTGTACTGTTGCTCTCATGCTGGTTTCACGAACCCACACGCCAACACCCCTTGCCGTTAAGCTTCAAGCATACCGCTAGCCTCATCGACCTAAAGGCGCGAATGACTTCAAACCCATCTTGCACTTGAAGGACCTCCACCGAAGCAATCACCCATACTCACACGCCCCGATTGCCGCGCCAGCGGAGCTTGACCCCCTTGTTACCCCCGGCGAACAACCCCCGAAGGGACCAAGTCTGAAGACGATGGTGCATGGCGCTAAAACGGAAAACTATATAAAATGTGTTCACACCGAGGAGGAGAGGGCAAGATCCGCCCGAAAGGCAGCAAAACGTGCGGATGTCGACGAAGAAAAGGCAAACAAGTGCGTTGGCGAATTGTGGTACCGTCGGCTAAGGGGCAAAAGCGCAAGGTTGTGGGGTTGGGGACAAAAGCTCAAAGGACCATAGATGTAAATACTAGTGATGCGAGGGCTCTCCAAGCCTCTAGTAGTGGGCGGAATAGGAGAAAGCCGCCTAGATAGTAAAATTTACTTATTGATATGAAGACGCCCTTCCATTGTAAAGCGCGGTGTCAAGCCCCGGCGTTTTTCGGGGAACGTCATGTATATAGACCAACAACGCATGATTATTGAGCGTTTCATTCCTTCATGGTAGGAGAAGCACCGCGCCATCCCGCACCGAAAAAATTACCGCCTTCCCGCAAAAAGGCACCAAAATAAGGCTGCCAATTTGATAATTAGATTACATGCCTTGAAAAAATAGGTGCATGCATGCAACATATGTGCGCGATGCAGTGAAGCGATAGGGGGCGATAAAGATGGGTCGCTATAGCGGGTTGTAGGCATGGCGATTGCAAATGCCTAAATCCCACTATAGCGACGCGATTGCCCGCTACAATGCGCTATCGCGACACTTAAGTTATATAATCGGTACGGCGGCGCCCGCCGGCGGCGAAGCGGCGGCGGCCCCGGAGAGGGTGTGCGCTCGCATGCCCGTCGGCACCTACCTCTACCTCCACGCGGTGGGCGCTGGTAACCCCGTAGCCGTGTCATGCCTGGCACGGTAGGGGGCTAAACGAGGTACCGAAGCCCGGTACGGAGGGTTTTGGAAAAACATAATATATCCGTACACCGGCACAGGAATCTCCCGCTCGGCATGTCCGATATGTCTTTTCCGCGACTAAATACTCGCAGATACTCTCCCGACGATGGGGTGGGGGCGGCGTTTGCGAAATATCTTTTGGCGAAGAAGGGTACGGACGGATCAGCGGAGGGACGAGGGTGTTGGAGCTGGCGGCGGACAGTTGGGAAGCAGCGCTAGGGCACGGCGGTCGCTAGAAGTCGCCAGCCCTGCGAGAGCCTAAAGTCTCCCCTGGGGGCGAGGCCTGATGCTACGCAGGACGGAGGTGAGTCCCAGCCGGAGGAGCAGCACGGACTGGCGGCGGCGGTCCTTAGGATCACCCGCCGCCGGAAAACCCGGTACGGGGAGTTTTTGGAAAAATTCCCGTACCCACCATCTTTTGAGGACCGGCGACTCGATCCATGTGTTCTTCCAACTCCTTCCCTAGTCGGTACCCGGTTATCGATAGGCTGCCTCATGCAGTGTGCCTAGGGTTATCGTAACGGCACACTGCTCATACATGCGGCCCCCTAACAACGTAAACCAACGGGGGAGGGTAAGGACGGCCACAGCGCGATCACATAGGTGTTGGAAACAGACGGAACAAGGACATGGGACATGATAAAATCTGGCACGGAGGCAGGAGAGCCAGCCGGACACCGTCTGCAGCCTAGTTATTTTCTCTTCTCAGCCCCCGAAGGAGGAGAGAAGACTCGACTAGGTGGCGCACTGCGTCGGGAGGAGCAGCTAATACCTCGGGCGGGGTTGAGCACGGATCGAGACGGGACCGACGACGACCTCTGCGAGGGGGTTTTTTACATGCCTGTCCCCCTTGGCTCCGGCACGACCGGAGTCGCGCAGGAGCCGAGGTCAGGCAGGTTCGACTCGACCAGCTCATGCGAAACAACATGCTGATCCGCGACCCCGCAGCGGCTGGAGCAGGCCGCGTATCGTGGAGACTAGCGACACTTTAACATTTTATAATGTACCCAAAAAAATCACGTATAGATCAAAAAATAATAAATACCTGGTTACCTATATGTTTTGGACGGTGTCGTCACTGCCAATGGAGAGGTTGGGATTAGTGGTTTACGGTCTACTCCGCATATAAGTCGAGTTAGGCGTTGAACGGGGGGGCCCAAAGACAGCAGCCGGTTTATACTGGTATTGTTGTAAACAATTTCAATTTCAAATATAATCGGTACGGCGATAGGGGGCGATATTGTGGTTGATAGGCGGCGTAGCGATGTTGTAGTCGAGTTGTTGAGGCATGTGGTGGCTCATATGCCTACCCCTTGATGATTTGGGTTGGAATCCATGTAAAAAGAAGTTTATCGTTTGTACGTATGTACACCTTTGTACTTGTTCTGCCATATTTATGGTCAGATTGATTTGAATCTAGAGGTTTGCATATCCAATATCATGAGTACGGGACAGTAACTCTAGTGGTTACTGTTACCGTTAATATCGGCGCGTCTCACCTGCAGGGCAACCGCCTTGCCCGAACAGTTAGACGCAGCCAACGACCAACGACTTCCCCAACGGTCAGCTCTAGCTAGCCCGTGCCTTATAAGCCGTAGCTAGCCACGAGCCTAGGCACTCTCTGCTTTCGCGCTCAGCCAATCTAGGCTTCGCGCGAATGCAGTCTCGACTCTAGTAGTCGAGTAGGGTGTCAGTTTTACCTTTTTCGTCCCATGCGCACTCGAGCGTCACGCGACACTTCCCCTCGTTCAGCTACGCAGTTCCCCAATATGCAGCCTGAGCAGTCTACATCCGCCGCAGCGGCCGACCCTCACGCTACCTCACTCGAACAACGCACAGCCGAACAGATTCGTACGGCAGTTTTGGCATCGGAACAACGGATTACTGAGCAGTTTTTGGCGGCTAACGCTGCCTTACTTGCACAGCTCCAGCAAACGACAGCTACACCTGCTACTACCGATCAACAGCAGTCCATTCCCGCCGACGCAACAGCGACGGAGGGTGGTAAGGCGGCCCCCGAGCCACCTATTGACCTGCTCGACGACGAGCCCGACCCCTCCGCGGCCGAGTTCGTCGACTTCACCTACTACGGCGAAGTCATCCCGGCCGGCCTCGAACGTCCCCCTCGAGACGTCGAGGAGCCACGTCTGTGGACTCTCACGGACGACACCGCCCGGGCTCTAAGCGACAAACGTACCCAAGCGGCATACGACGAGTACCTACACATCGGGTGCTATGCCTTCTTCGACAGTTGCGCCAACGCGGCAATTGGCGAGGCTTTGGACACGTTGTCGCACGGCCCACCTCTACCTACAGAGCAGGCGGCAGCGATTGCCCTCATCCGAGCGGGTCATCGCACCCACACAGCGACGGAGGAGGCCGCCCGTACTCGATTGGGCTTCCTCCGCCTCACCAAGGGCGGACAAACGAGCACGGATGCGGACCGCGTGTTCGCCGAATTGGCACACGAGCGCTTCTGCCGACCGCGTCCTACCGCGGTCTCCGGCACATTGGACGCGCTACGCCAAGCTTTCATCGACCGCACGCTTGAAGTCAGCCTACACGCCGCCAGCAAAGCCGCAGCCGGCGCCGCTTTCGCGAAGATCACGCCGGACAAGCCTACCGGCCCCGACGCTCGAACCCGCAAAGCCGCCGCCGACAAGCGCAAGGCCGCGGCAGCAGCAGCGGCCGCGGCACGAGCCGCCCCACCCTCCAAGCCGACCGACTCGGCTAAACCCCCAAGCAAGAAATGATGGTGTGGCCCGCCGCGCCGATTCCTGCTCCCCGACATCTTCCTTCATGCGCCACCGCGTACGTCGAAAATGGCGGGAGTGGGAGCGCATCGGCGCGAGCGGCCAAGTCCTAAGTTGGATCCGCCACGGCGTACGTGTAAAGTTCACACACGGCCTACGCCCCAAGCCGTTCAACCACGGCATCTCCATGCTAGACGCCACACCCGACCAACTCGAGTTTCTCAACTCGGAACTACCACGCTTCGAGGCTTGCGGCGCGTGGGAGCGCTCTACGAACCCCCGCTACGTCTCCCGGATGTTCTTGGTACCGAAACCCGGATGCAATCAATGGCGCTTGATTATCGACCTTCGAGAACTCAACCGCTACTGCTCAACATTCAACATGACTTGCGAGACCCTCAAGCGCCTCCGCCATCTATCTCGACCGGGGGACTACTTCGTCTCACTCGACCTCGCCGATGGGTACTACACCCTTGGCATCCGAGAGGAAGACCGGGACTACTTCACGCGGTCAATTACCGCGGCACCCTATGGCGCCTCGCGTGCCTCCCCATGGGGTGGTCGGGCTCCGCCTACTACTTTTGCAAACTCACGCAAGTGTTTACGAACCACCTACGCCGCCCACCACCTCCCACGCCCGCATCTACACCGGCCGGCCCACGCCGCCCGTCCAAACGCTTCCTCCGGAACGCGCGATGGCGAGGAACCCGACTACTCCCCTACATGGACGACTTCCTCTTCTTGGCGGATTCCTACGACGAGGCACTCTTACTTCGGCAGAGCGTCCAAACCCTGCTCGACAGCCTCGGCCTACAACGCAACCCCAAGAAAGGTGTGTGGACGCCAACGCAAGTCGGCGACGACTTGGGCCTCACGGTGGATTTACAACGCGGCGAGTTTCGCGCCCCACTCGCAAAACTGCGACACCTCGCACAACACGCTTCGTCCTTGCTCGGACGAGCAGCGTCCAACGCACGATGGCTACCCACACGCCAACTCGCAGCCTTTGCAGGGAAAGCGCAATTTCTCTATCTCGCCATCGCGCCCGCCCGATTCTTTTTGCGCGAACTCCACAACGTCTTGGCTACCCGTACCGGTTGGGGGGGACGCGTGCGCCTCACCCACCAACTCCGACGCGACCTCGAGTGGTGGCGCACGGTACCCTCCCAACACAACGGCCGGTCTATCTACAAGCCCATCGAGACCGCCTATTTGCACGCCGACTCGAGCGACTACGGATGGGGGGCCGTCCTCGACGAGGACGCCAATTACCAAGCCCGCGGGTTTTGGAGCGCCCCCGACCGCCTCCAACACATTACGTGGAAGGAACTTCGAGCGGTCCGGCACGCGGTCGAATCCTTTCTCCCGCGACTCCGAGGACGACAAGTCCTCCTCCACGAGGACAACACTGCCGTGGTCGCCGTCCTAACCAAGCTAACTTCCCGGTCGCCCGTCATGATGACCGAGCTACGGCGTTTGTGGTTCCTACTCGACACCAACGACATCCACATCCGCCCACGCTACATCCGGTCGGCAGCCAACGTCTGGGCCGACACGCTCAGCCGCGAGACGGACTCCGAAGACTGGCAGCTCAACCCACGACTTTTCAACCACCTTCAAAGCCGGTGGGGCCCTCATACGATCGACCGTTTCGCTTCTATGCTCAACACGCAGCTGCCACGCTTCAACGCCCGCTGGCGCGACCCCCTGTGCGAGGACATCGACTGCCTACACCTCCCCGACTCGGCGTGGACACGCGAGAACAACTACTCCAACCCCCCTTGATCTGCCCTACCAGCGCTAGCCGCAAAACTCGAACAAGCTCAAGCCGCGGCGACTGTCATCGCCCCCTACTGGCGAAACAAAACGTGGTACCACGCGTTCGCCCGCTTGGCCACCGAGACCGTGCACTTCCCAGCGTCCCGCGACCTGTTCTTTCCAGGCAGGCTGGGCAAGCGCGAAGGGGTCGGGCCTCCCGCGTGGAGCATCGTGGCCTTTCGGCTAACACCCCCTCTTGGCTCTACATTCGACGCGGTGCGATTGGCCGGGCGATACGCCCGGACCGATTAAAGGCGCATGTACAGCACGTCCCCCCTCTGCGTACAGGACCGCCGCGCTACGGATTGCGCCGTGAAGCAGCATAGTCGCCATGGTCTACCGATCTAGCTGAAACTTTTCAAGACCTCCTAGGATCAGACGAGCTCGGGGTTACGGCGGTTGCCCTACTCAGCAACTCGCTAGCGCCCTCTACGTACGCGAGCTACCAGAGCGCAATCAGACAGTTTTTTATTTTTTGTGCAGAGGAAAACATCGCCCCGCTACAGGCCACACCCGCCACAATGGTCCGCTACACGGCCTGGCTGGCCCTACTCGGAACGGTCGCTGCAAGCTCGCTGCAACCTTACTTCTCCGCCGTTATCAAGTTCTTCCGTGACCACCGGCGCCAACCTATCGCCGTGGGCGAACTTTTGGCGGACGCCCGCCGCGGCCTCGAAATGCTACAGCACCGCCTAGTTCCCACCACCGCTCGCCTCCAGCTACCCGCACAAGTCGCCCTGGACATCATGCACGCCGCCAACACCCTACACGGTACTTTCGCGTGGACCCCTGCTTCCTTCCCTCAGATGCAACGCTTCAGAGCCTGTTTAGCAGTGTGCGTCAATTACATGTTTTTCTGCCGCGCCGAAACCGACGCCCGCTGCCAGACCGGCGACCTAGTCGTCGACAGGCCTTCCCAACAAATCTGCCTGTTCGTACGCAAAGCTAAAGGGGACCAGCGCCGCGACGCCGGCGATAAACCGGTCATCGCTATCCATGTAGCCGCTAACCCCGTCTTGGCAGCCCTAATCGACTACTACACGGAACACCGCGCGGCCTTCTGCCGCAAGTTCTACAACGCGACAACCCCGCTCGCCTTTTGGAGCTTATCACCTTCGGAACCTTCTACCGATTGGGGCGCCGCGTCCACCATCTCCGCTTGGCTCGCCCTCGCCCTCCGCACAGCAGGCTCATCCGCGCCCACCGGTTTCAAGTGGACGTCGCACAGCCTACGGAAAGGCGCGGCGTCCGCTGCCAGCTGCATCGGCGCGCCCCTCCCCGTAATCAAATTTATGGGTGGCTGGGCCAAGAACAGCTCTGTTACCGAAGGAAAATATATTGACCCAACCATGACCCCAACACCTGCTGCTTGGCGGTTCTTCGGCTGGCTCACTCCGTCCCCCCCGCAACACTAATTCTGGTTGTGCAAGCCTTTGGCTTTAGGTTACTGGCAAAACGTGCCCTAGGGTAAATGGTCAGATTGATTTGAATCCAGAGGTTTGCATATCCAATATCATGTGTACGGGACAGTAACTCTAGCGGTTACTGTTGCCGTTAATATCGGCGCGTCTCACATGCAGGGCAACCGCCTTGCCCGAACAGTTAGACGCAGCCAACGACCAACGACTTCCCCAACGGTCAGCTCTAGCTAGCCCGTGCCTTATAAGCCGTAGGTAGCCACGAGCCTAGGCACTCTCTGCTTTCGCGCTCAGCCAATCTAGGCTTCGCGCGAACCCACCCACCCATCCCTATAATCCTGCGCTAATCGACCCCCAGACCCTGTTGCATTATCATTAACTACTGAAATTCGAATCCGGGGATGGTATTATACCGCTCAGCTATCCCCGGGTTTCGGATCTGCTGATCTAGTGACTTGGGGGTAGCGTGAGGGGTTAGGGCTACAGGTAAGTGCCGGGTAGTTAGGGTTTCCCTCCCTGCTTGTCTCTTACCTGTACACAGTTTAAGGCCGATTCTTAGATGAACTTAGCCACCATCCGCGAAAGATGAGATATTAACTACTGAAAAATTGTACGAACGGAATGCGGTAATGCATATTTCAAAAAATAAATCTTACAAGAAAAGCAGTGGAGGCCACCAAGCAAAAAGAAGAAAAGAGGGAAAAACCTAAGCCCGAGGAACACGAAGGCATGCCACAGCGTCAGCACTGCCCTCCTGAAAATCGTCGCGGATAGGAACCCAGAGTGCCATGAAGAGCAACAAAAAGGCGTTGCATGAATTCACGTCGTCGCACATCCCCCAATAAAAAACGCCGAAACGGAACATAAGTAGATCGACGAACAAAATGTTGCATACGGACATAACTTTCAGAGCGCAAGGAGCGAGAGTCAGCGGCACCCATGCCAGGGAAGCGACGAACAGCCACCAAAATAGCCAAGCGATAAACCAACTCAGCCGCCATCGGCGCCAACCGGCCCCCGTCCTCCATGGCGAAGGGATAGTAGTCATGGATCGAGTGAACCGAAGGCGTGCCAAGCAAAGCAGAAGTGCGGTACTGCATATTCATCTCATGCACCAGTACACGCAAACATACATGTTTTTGTGTATTTCCTTTAATAATTTGAGTAGCATTTTTGTCGTGTCGCTATCGCCTCTTTTAGAGTACGACGGGTGACGATTTAGGTTAGGGCCTCAATGTACGGCCGGCCTCAAGGCTCGGCATGACGATGAGGTGTGTACATCGTAGCACTAGGGGTGTACGCGCATCCACAAGGGAAGGGTGCGGCTTGGGGCTTGAGGTATGCGGTTCGAATTTGTGAGCACTAGAAATGACATGCTGAATTTCCCTACACTTGCATGTGTGGTGTGACGAGAATAGTCATGTCATAGTGAATTACAAGACTTTGTACATGTACTCGTTACTAATCTAATTCGTGCTTTTCCATCGGAAGGACGTACCACGTGGTTACGTCTCTACTGCGATTCCGCAAGGGGTACTACTAATGTGTACATTAGGGCCATTACCTCCCGGTACGTACTTGTACGCACAATTAGTCTAACTAGCTACATGATGCGTTGGTCTAATTTCCCGAGACGGACAAGCCGCGTCGGTAGTCTCTTCATACCGTTACGAGAGCCCTAGCACCTATCACTAGGACTAAGCGAGAGCGTGTAAGCTAGCTAGGCTAGAGTTATTTAAGCCTAGTGCAATAGGAGGTGACATAACCTTTTGATAATCCTTTGTTCAATTACATTATATTTCTGTTAAATACTAAACAATCTTCAAACTAATTCTCATCTCTCTCCATCTACACTTCCGCGTGCACCAGCAACAGCAAGCAAGAACAACTTCATATCTGCATTTGGCTCTAGGAAGGCTACATATCACATGTGGTCGTATTCCGGGTTAATTATTATATATGCGTACCCATGCCAAGTGAAAGGGACGTTGCTAATGTTGGGAGTAATGATTGCGTCGTCCGGATACATGGAGTGATGGGTTTATTGTGAGGCTAGTGGTTTATTTAGGGGATCGGAGACGAGTTTGGTGATAGTGTTACAAGCTAGGCAAAAGACGTCGAGGAGTCGAGGAGGTCCTCGCGAGTGGCCCATGTAGTATTTTTCCGCGTCTCGCATGTGGTTGGGTTACCGAGTAAAAATGATGTGCCAACCCTTGATAGTAACGAGGAGGAATAGCACCTCCTCGAATGATAAAAAGTAGGTAAGTTCGGCTGTTTGGGACGGAATAGGCGGTATAGAGGCAAAGGATATGGCGACTTCGGTTGAGGGTGTGAGTGGATGGCGGAGCGGCCGTTTGATTTCATGTCCATATATAGGGGTTGATGGGCGAGTGGTCGATGGTGATGGCATTTGCTTTGCGCCATCGAGATTGTGGGCTCGTTTGCTGGGGGGAATGGAGTGAGGTGCATGAACGAATATCTTGTTGATAGCATTGAAGGCATCGACCATGATGACCATATACATGGTGTATGTGTTGACAAGAATTGGGGGCATAAATAGAGTGTCCATTACACTTTTTTGAGGAGAGTCAGGCTTAGTTTGACGTTTGCCCGGGCGCACCGGTCGCAGATGTAGCGGGCAAGGAGTTATTTGTTGCTCGCCTTTGACATTGTGCGCCTGCATCGATTTGTCTTGTACTCATCAACGAGCGATTAGTGGTACCATTATTCCCGAAGTGTACCAGCCGAGATCATGTGCATGTAACTTGACACACCATGTTAGCACACGCGCGAACCACATCACGCACATGATGCCATGCGAACGCTGTCTTGCGCTTAAAACCGGGGCGACACTCGGTTTGGTTAGTTGTGCTACTTGCGAGTCGTCTCGTAACCTGTCCACCTTAGGTTAAGGTTACCTGTGTCATAACACATGCCAGCATCGACTCACACAAGGTCACAGGCTTGGTGTTCCGATTTTGTTTATTAACATTTCTTCATCCAGTCTGTATTTCTACCTCCGGTTGTAGCACTGCCGCAGCGTGTGGCGTCGTGTCGCCCCCGACTCAGACCCGATCACCCGAAGCCGCGGCCAACTTAATCTTAAAGCGGCCTCTATTAACCTGTTACCCACGAGAAGCTCGGCGTGGGCGCACCTGTGACGACAGGAACCGCGCTGTAAGATGCAGGAGCCAAAAAACTTCCAGGTGAGTTGCTCGTCGGTATCGAACTTTGTCGCCAAGTTCGGCACAAGCTGGAGGGAGTCACGCTGGCCGTGCGACTCGTCGAATGGTGCAATACCGTCACGTTCCCCCTTGTCTGCCCCGATAACAGTCGTTGACCTTCTTTGCCTACATAGGATCCTAACTCTCAGTATAGCTACGAACGGTCTCTCCGTCGACAGGTAACTCGCCCAGCATCTCCTCTGTTCCCCTGTGACTTTGTCCCCACTGCGCGTTGCTCCCGTTGTGCGAGCTGTGCAATCGATCAACGTTGTGCGTTGGCGCTCTTTCGACTGGGACAGATCGCGGCACTTCAGGAGCGTTGTCAAGAGCTGGATGCACAAGGGGTGCGGAGGTTGGGAGGTGGGTCGGTGTTTCGTAGTGCACCCCACCGGTCGGCCATGTTTTGGACGTCCACTGCGCGTCCGCTGTCATTCTCGCAACCACTTTGACACGCACACCTTGAGTTCCCCTCCCCTAACACACACATACAAACACTCGTACACCCACACTCAGCCTACACCTACACCCACACAAGTGTATATCATCTAAAACACGCCCATCCTTCACACCTATCCACACACTCACCTTTACTCCACCCAAACCCACTGACACCCAGATACAAGCATTAACACCCGCATCACCTCCACCTTTTAACCAACTCACATCCGGCCACACACCCATTCTCGCTCCACCCACACCCACCCCTAATGTCTCCAAACCTTAACCCACTCATGTCCCCCCCCCCCCCCCCCCCCCCCATCTCCACATACACACACACACACACACACACACACACACACGCACATTCCACTTAATCCCCAAAGGCACATACCCATCTCCATCTTTATTTTCGCCTCCTCTTTTGCTCTCCCTTACCTTATCCACATTCAACCCCTCTCCAAATCCCAAACACAAACAACCACCATTAATTATAACTTCACCTCCAATTTTACATTAGCTCATATCTATCCCCACACCTATCCTCAACCCCACCCACACTGAAAAGTCTCACTCCATCCACACTCACGCTCGACTGCTCGCATCCCCACCCCACCTATGCTTACCCACCCAGTTACACCAAATTCATCCACATTTCCACTTACTCAACAACACACACACACACACAATCCTAACTTTTCCCACCCCCACCCACCCATCCCCAAACCCTCACCCACGAAAGTACATACACGAACGATACGCCACCTAACCATTGTTGTATTGCACGACAGCCCCCAGCGAAGGCGGTTCCGCCGGGAGTCAGGAGCAGCAGCACCGGACGCTACTCGCAGAGAATGGTATCCTGTTGGAGGAAATCGCAGGTATGCGGCGTCAACTGGCGGAGCTTCGCTGTCAGCAGCCATCACCCGGCAGTCATGGCCATAGCTCAGGAAGCCAGAGGGTGGGCTCCCCAGTTATCGTTACTCTTCTCGCTCGTGCCATCCTCGCTCCGCTCACTATACATAGGGAACTATCCGCAGAGTATCCGTGGGTGTGACGGCCCTCCCTGAGGGCAACGCTGGCGTCCTGGCACAGGAACGAGAGATGGATCAGGACGCGCAGCAGCTGACAGAGGAACTGGATCGGCTGAAGAGTCAAAACAGCGACTTGGCGAGCGCCTCGCGCGAGCTGAAGGAGGTGCGGCGGCAGAACGAGAGCTTACAGGCCTCCAACACTGCGCTGGAGGCGCGAGTGGCGGAGTTGACTGCCAAGATTGCAGAGCTGGATGCTGAACAGGAGAACAGCACGTTTGGGCATCTTAGGTACGGTGGCGTGAGGTCTGGGTGTAATACGCGAGGGCCGGGACTGTGGGGACAATATGATGAGCGTGTGTGTGTGGGTTTGGGGGAGGGGGGGTCTTGTGTATGTAGGTGCGTCCCTCTTTCTGTGGATGAGCTTGTCAGCGTGCGTAAATATGAGCGTGTGCATGTGCGTGTGGTTTGATGGTAGGAAAACAATGAAGGAGTTCACTTTGAACACGGTGATGGAGCTGGAGAAGAAGACCACAGCCGCGGCGACGCGGGCGGCAGCGGCGGAGGAGCAGCTGGACGAGCTGCAAAAGTATATGTCGCAGTCGACTGTGACATACCAGAAGGTACAGCGGGATACACTACTCAACATTTTTGCCGGATAGCCAACAGGACGGACAAGTTCTGCATCCCTGCAGCGTGCACTCGCCGACCCATTGACAGCTGGGAGGCCGCGACTATGTGCCGCTGCTTACATTCTCTGCAAAGCACCTGCTGTATGTCGCGCTGTTGACGGGTGTCGGATGTGGCAGGAAATCGTGCGGCTCCGGAGAGTGGTCGCCAAATACGCCCCCGAGGAACTGCAGCCCCGGCCTGGCACTGCGACGAGAGATAATGTGTGAGGGGTACACATACGAGAGGAACATACGCACTGTCGTGGCTCAGGAGGTGTTCTGTATAAGGGTGCGTTTCATAGAAGGGTAGTGGTGAGGGGAGGAGGCTGAGCATAGCGACGGGCATAGCCTGCGCGCGACGAAACTACAGAAGAGTGTTACATGCTATACAGTAAAGGCTGACGCAAATATGCTGTGGCACTCTGTCCTGTCCCATGCTGTTTCAGCATGCGATGACAACATGTAAAAGTGCCGATACCTGGCTTTGAAAGTCATCAGACTGCGTGGAGGTTGCTTTGTGTGTGTGGTTGTGTGAGCTAATGGATTGGGATGGGATGCGTCCTGTGACAGATGTTGGCGTTTTAGTTGTTGGCTTGGCTCTTCATGTGTGACAAGAGTGGTTTTGAGTCGGCGGGGCGCGGCGCATCCTCGTCATCACTGGACCCCACGTCCAACTTTTGCTCCCCCTCCTTCGCGCCCTCTTCCGACGCTTGCTTCCCCTTCAGACGGCGGTTGAGGCCAGTGAAAAGGCTCTTCCCGCCGCGCGGCGCGGGCGTCTCCACCTTGTCGGGGTCCAGATCGATGACCATCCGTAGGAACGACTTTAGCCGGTCCGCTGTCTCCTTGTCCTCGCGCGACAGGCCCTCCATGATGACGTTGCGCACGTTGGGACGGAAGCTCTCATAGATGTACTGCCGCTCCGACTTGTTCATCTGCACGTCGTCCTCTTCATCGATAAAGTCCGCGAGCGCCTCGAAGCACTGCTTCACCGCCTCCTTCTTCGTCAGCGGCTCTCCCTTGTCCTGTAAAACACCACACAGCCACAATATTCCGGGGAGTGAGCAAGAAGAGCGCTCACACCCAGTAGACAAGGGTGGGGAGGGGGAGGGGGGAGGCGGACGGACATTGATGGGGAGCTCGAGGCGCTTGTCGTAGGGGCGGCCCTCGTTGATGATCTCGTCCAACGTCTTGCTATTCTCGATGAACTCCACCAGGATGCGGGCGCCCGTGGCGGTCAGCAGCTTGCTTGCCTTGGGCCCTAAGCTCGCGCGCCAGCGGAACTCCATCACCTGCCCACCACCAACGACACGCGTAGTAAACAAACGGGCAAGGCGAGGGGGCGTCGACAAGGGCGCGACGGCTCGACCACCCATGATAGGGGGCTCGACCGCGTGGGGGGGGGGGGGGGACCTTTTTGTAGCCGCCAATGGAGAGTTCGTTCTTGCCTTCCTTGGCGTTCTTGTTGCGTTGCTTGGCTCGCGCACGGCGGCGCTTGGCTTCCCGTTTCTTCTCCCAGTGCTCGTTCCACTTTGTGCGGAAGTCGGGGAAGAGGTCCACCAGGATGATGTAGTAGAAGCAGGCAACGAAGGAGAAGCCGAGGACGAGCAGGTTGCAGATCTCCATGAACTTGGAGAAGCCGTAGGACATCTTGTTGGACAGGAAGGCGAGGCCGACAAAAAGGGAGAAAAACTGCGCCGCGATGGTGGACGACTCCAAGTGGTTGAGGTTCTTGCGGTCGAAGGGGTAGGCATACATGTGGGCCAGTAGCGCGACCAGCAGCGCGAGCATGCCGAACAGCAACTGACGCAGGCCGTTCACTGACGTCTCCGTGGAGAAGATGAGTGCGCAAAGAACAATCAGGAGCTGCACGAAGGGAGGAAGGGGGGAAACATTAGCGAAATGAACGGCAGAAGGTCAGTCCGATGGAAAGGTAGACGTGATTATCAGCACGGCATCAGTTCGACTCGGCATGTCGTATGGGGGAAGAGAGTTAGGGGGGTAGGGGAGAGGGACCTTGCGGGAGAGCATGATGAGCTCCCAGAAGAAGAACTGCGGCTTGTAGCGAGCATAGAGCGCGCCGAGCACGTGCTTTGCGGCTTTGTTGTCCAGCGCCTTGCGGATGTAGTACAGTAGCGAGGCGAAGAGCACAAAGATGCCGGCGGGGTAGAGCAGCAGGACAAAGACGGCGAGGGGGAAGAGGCGGGGCCAGGTCTGGTCCTGATGATCCTCGAGATCCCAACTGCGTAACGGCGGCAAAACAGGGTGAGATAGACGGAGGAGGGTGACTCGTCAGTCGAATAAAATCAATCGTGAAGGTGTAAAGCTCAAGGGTACAAAACTCGTTAAGTGTGAACGATTAACAAAAGGCGAAAGAGCGGGACTTACTTGTAGCACTCCAGTGCGGGGTCGGCATCCAGGTAGAGGCCGTCCCCAACCTCATCATTGCCGACGCAGTCGAAATAGCTGAAGGCGGCCGACGCGAGGAAGATGTAGCCGATTTTGAGGAAAACGAGGTAGATGCGCACCTCCGCCTTGATCATCTCTACGTACTGCTCCTTCTTGGCGCCCTTGGTCAGGAACATACCCACCTGGTACCGCTTCTTGGAGAGCCAGAACTGGACGCCCTTGCCGCAGGGCGGGCCGATGAGGCCGGGGTGCGGCTTCTCGTGCGCCGGCCGCTGCTGGCAGTCGGAGCAGGGGGTGTAGTAGTTGCACATGTGATTCAGGGAGGGGCACTCGCGCTTCGGGAACTGCTTGTTCAGAGTAGCACCCAGCGTCTTGGTGATCATGGTGTGCAGGAACCGGAAGAAGACGACCAGCACGAGCAAGAGAAGCAACACGACGGGGGTCGAGATGGTGAGGATGTAGGTGTAGATCCACTTCCAGCTCATAACGCACTCGGGCGCCAGCAGCTGGACGTTGAAATTGAAAAAAGAAAGCTTCTCCCACAGCCACAGCATACTGATGGGCCAGTCGATATTGAACCGTGGGAAGATGGCCAGGATCTGCGCGAATGAGATGCTGATGTTGATGGAGGGCATATTCTTCACGGCGTCGGAGATTTTGAAGATGATTGGCGCGAGGAGCACAACGCCAAACATGGCGCCCAGCAGCAGCGCTAGCATGTTCAGCTTGGGGCACTCGCGGCACTCCGTGTCGAAGCGGTACCACTGGTCGCGGACGGGGTTCCACCACTGGTAGCCGAGGGAGTCCTCGGGGTAGCACCGATACGCCCCGTCCGGCGTGTTCTCGTCGCACTTGTTCCAGCACTCAGCGCAGCGCGTGCTGTTGTAGCCGTCCGCGCACGGCTTCCACCGCATCACCTGGAAATCATCGTGCGCGGGGCACGCGGCGCGGTGGTTGCAGGACAGCGGGACGGCTAGACCGGTGTCGAAGTCCAGGTCGAGGTAAAAGCCATCATCGTTCACCGGCCATGTCATATTATTGTTCATGCAGCGCGAGCCGGTGTCGGGGCAAGATCGGCACGAGCCGCCCGCCGGGCCGTAGTAGCCGCGGTCCAACTGCGACACAGACAACGCTCAATCAGCGGAAAGAGCAAAAACCAAAAACAAGCGAATGCAGGCTTGACAACAAGTTGGCCGCGTGGATTGACCGGGTTGTTGACGGTGGTGTTCTTGCGCTCACAGACGCAGTCAAAGAGGGATGTCTTCCCCGGTCCGTCGGTGATAGAGGTTTTCTCCTGAGCGGGGGACGTACATGAAGGGGGCATTGAGAACAGAGAACTTGCGGTATGCGGGGGTGGCTGCGAACCGGGTGGGTTGGAGTGCGTTGAATGACAGGGCGCACTCACAAAGGGATCGTTGAGATTGGAAGGGCACGATATGCATTCGCTCATGCCCGGCTGGTCCGCGTAGGTGTTCTTTGGGCAGCGCAGGCACTCGGCGTGTCTGCAGCAAGTAAATTGCACAGATTTTTCACAAAAAGGGTAAGTTGGCATGTCAAAAAGTAATATAGTTCAGTGAGGACAAATGCAGCAGCAGCGTCGCACCCGGTCACCGAGTTCGAGTAACGGCCCCTCTCGCACGGTGTACAGCTGGGTAGGTCGAGGCCGGGGGCGTAGTTGCCGTCGCCACATTTTGAGCACTTTGTGGGGTCGGATGCTCGGACGGAGTATCCCTGGGGGGTGACGTGATGCCGGCAGGGGGAAGGTTCAACTAGCCGCGAGTATCATCGAGTCCGTCATTTCGACACATACTTTATGGCAGTCGCACCTTAGAACACTGCACGATGAGGCGGGTGGTAGCCATGGAGACATCGGCGATCTGGTTGGCAGTCGTGCAACCGCCGTTGGGCAGCGTCACGAAGCCCGCAGTGTTGGTGCACGCCGTCGCGCGACTTGCGCCAGACATGGCCAGCCAGCGGATGGTGTCCAGCGGGAGGCCGCGAGTGATTTGAGGAGGCACGTAGTACACCTTCTTCTCGTACACCTACATCAACACACCGAAACAACGCCAGTCCCTCAGGATCGCAGCTTCTTCTATTGCGCGAGGCGACATCCAAGAAATAGGGGTTCCGAGTAGGCGCGGTGGGACCACCTTCCCATCCCTCACGTCTTGCTCTGCGGCAAGGCTCATGTTGTACTGCCTCCCAGTCACCATTTCAGGTCCTACAGCGCAAAGCAAACAGTATCATTAGTGTTATGATAGGAAAAGTGAGGAGCGCAAAGTAGGCAGAGACTGATTTGGTGACGCGCTTGGCCAACATTAACTGAACAGTGATACTGCGACGACCCCGCACTGACTGACATCCCCGCATAGTCAGTAATGTAACACGCATGAGTCACAGCCGGGCAGAAGGCACGCAACGCACCGAATTCGATGAGATTTCCTTCCTCGTCAAAAGCGGCGGATGCGTATAGAGTGCCGTTGCCGATCTCGGAGGTCATCGCCATCCACATTTCCTTGGCCGTTCGGTCATACTCGATCACCTCGAGAGTAATCTCGTGAAAGTTTTGCGCCTCCACCAGCTCCAGGAACGCCATCTCCACAGGAATGTCTTCCCCACGGGCGACAGGCGGGTCGGGTAAACCAATAACGTCGATCAGCACCTGCAAAACAACCCCCGAAACGTTAACACCCGCGCCGTGCTGAAAAACGACCCCGTATCTATCTAAAATGCCAAATCTAGACTCACCGATCCGTCGAGATCGTTGTTAGGGTGAGGGTTCCCCCTGTCCTCCACGCGGTAGGTGAAGGTGTCCGAGCCGAAGAAATTCGGGTTTGGCACATACACGAACGGAATAAACTCGTCCTGGCAAGTGTCGGTGGTGGTGGCGTTGCAACCCAGGATAAACACCTCTCCGTGTGTAGGGGGCTGAATGATTCGCCAGCTGCAATTACAACCCAACAACCAAATTCAGCAACAAACAATGGACAGTGGCACTGCACACTCTCGACCAACGCAGCACGGTCGGAAGCAGAGCCACAAATCACACCCACAAATTACGTGACAGCAAGCAAAATAAAGGGAACCCACTTCAACTGTATCACGTCCGCATCTGCGGCCGAGATGCCTGCCTCGTCGAAGGTAGCCCTCTCCAGCTCCGCTACCACCGGTGGCACAGCATCGACGTCGTTCTGCAGCACGGTATCCTCCAATATCTCGTAAGACTTGCCCTTGGCGCGCATGCCGGTGGGGTTGCCGATGAGGATTGTGACCGTGACGTTACTGGTGATGGCGCACCCGGGGGGGTCCTTGTTGGGGCAGCCGTTGGCGGGCGTGCAGCCCAGAGGGCAGTCGGTGATATAATACTTGAAGCTGTCCCATTCGCGGTTTACTCCAGGGAAGGGAGTGTACGTGAACTCGCCGGTGGTGGTGTCCAGGGGGCCGGAGTAGGTACCCTTGGTTGGCAGCTCTACGACAATGAAGCGCAGGGGGTCCCGGTCCATGTCCTGGAGCATGGACAGCACAGTGTCGGCGTTGTTGGGGAACTCGTTGATGCACTCCAGGTTATTGTTCAGAGTGCCGCTGTTGTAGCACCCGCGCCGCATTTTCCCTGGCGTCTCCGTGCCTGGCGACACGCTCAGCTCGATCTCGTTGTTGGCGGGCACCTTTGGCGGGTCGTTGGTCTTAATAATATTCAGCCTAACCACCTTGGTGCTCTGCAGATCATTTATCTGAGCAGACAATCGCAGGAGAGGTGTCAGGGCCAGGAGAATCATGATAACCCGGATAAGAGTAGATAACACGTTCTTCATTGATCATGGCTGCTATCCATTTTCCCCTCTTATGCCACGAGCAGGTCAGCAATGCAGCTGTGTGCGCAATGCAGAATGCATATGGATCACTCTACTAGCCGAGGGACGGAGGGGGGGGGGGGGGGGGGGGGGGGGGGGGGTAAATATACAATAATTCCAGTAATATGATAAAAAAGTCGTTGCACGTGTGCGTGTGTGTGTGTGCGTGTGTGTGGGGGGGGGGGGGGGGGGGGGAAATACGCAATAATACCCAGTAATATGATAAACAAGTCGTTGCACGTGTGGGTGTGTGTGTGTGTGCGTGTGGGTGTGTGTGTGCGTGTGCGTGTGTGTGTGTGTGTGTGTGTGTGTGTGTATGTGTGTGTGTGTGTGTGTGTGAGCTCGTATTTGCGCGAGAGGGTGTGTGTGCGTGAATTTCGTGTGTGTTTGAGAGAGTGTGTTCATGCATATGTGTGTTCGCGCGTATGTGCGGACGCGAGGGCGTGTGTGTGTGTGAATGTGCATGTGTGTGTGCCTGTGTGTGTGCGCGCCTGAGTGTGGGTGTGAATGCGCGCGGTTACGCGCGTGTTTTCACCAGCGCGGAGGCGCGAGCGTCAGTATTTCGCGCTTCAACCTCGGCACAGTGGGGCGGGGGGAGAAGCGCGGAGACCAGAGACCTGCTATGCCAGAATAAAAGGAAAGCCGTACCTCATCCGCGGTTAGCCCTGGCTTCAGCTCGCCGGTGACGTTGAAGGTGAAGAAGTCCTGCCCTTCCGCGAGGTCGTACGGCTCGAAATTCAGGTTAAGGCTGTCTGGGCCGGGGGAGAGGTCGCCCTTGCTTGGGTAACACTGGATGTTGATTTGTACCGCGTCCGGATCCACGTAATAATCCCTGTTCACCAGCAGTAGAGTTGTGATGTCGTCCTCCCCTACGTCCTTCACCTCGTCCAGCTGAGGGTCCACAGCACCCGCCGGCCGCGCCCAAGCCAAAAGAAGCACCACCGCAACTACAACACCGTAATATACTGCACAGCCGCGGGGGGGGGCACTCGCCCGCGCCGGCGGCATGGCGGTAACACCAGAGAACAGCACGGTCACTTCAGTTAAAAAAAATCGTTTCCGCAGAACGCCAAGGGACGTGAAAGAGTATTGGAAGGCAAGGCGTGCTGACGATGCTCTGTGCGGCCCTGGCCGTCTGTGCGTCGAACGTGAAGAGCAAATGTGCGCACGAGAGGGTGATGCACTGGGGTTGCTTGCTGAAAGGCGGGTACATCATATGTACGGTGTATGTACAAAGATACAGTATAAGAACGAAACTACACTTACAAAGCAGGGGGGGGCTGCGTTTGCCAAAAAGTGTTGATCTCTTACATGTTTTTGCTCGCAAGGGGCCCTAGGCCCGGTTGCCCCGGTACGACGGTACGTACGCTACTTGTGGGAATCGGGAGGGAGGGTTGCGTGAGCTATGCTCGCGCAAAGGCAGAAGTTGGACGACCTCGGTGTGTCGGCGCGTCATATAGGGGTAACGCATGTTTGTTTCGTGTTTTTACCACTGTGACATGCGTAATCTAGCGCTTAGAATTTGTAACGTCGTGGCAACGCCCGACTATTCTCGCCCCCAATGAAATTTAAACCTCTATAATTTCAATATGACCATTTACAAAGCAGGGGAGGCTCCGTTTGCCATGTTGTCGCCATTGGGCGGGTTTGCCATCGTCGGTTGTCCACCCCACGGTGCTAGCTCGCCGAAGAGGAACCACTATGATCATCATGCAAGGACGATCGGGTCGATGTAGTCAAGGTCGAAGCTTGACTCCGTTGACCGGCCGCCGAAGTACTTTATCTTCCGTAGCGTAACGCCGACGTTGTAGGCGGCTGTCGTTGTCCCTTTACGTAAGGAGTGCGAGGTCCAGCTGAAACCTTCTGGGGGGCGCTCGCGCATCGCCGACGTTGCCTCGTTGAGCCATCCAGAGAGTGTGTTAGCAGTCAATCTTTCGTGTTTTCCGAGGCGTCGCACGCCCGGCGAGCTGTCGGGTACTTTTCTCCCGAGAGCGTGTGTCGAATAGAGTTGAAGAACAATAACATTTGAATCACCTCGGTGTGCACTGTGGGTCGCAAGTGACATAGTAGTTTGCGCTCCGCGGACACTCCGCGTTGGTCCTTTCTTGTACGATGGTATACGCGAATTTTGTCGTCCTCGGAGGCGACGAGGTCCTCTGTTAAGCAGTCGATGCCCGAGCCCCCGCGACTGAAGAGTATGTAGATTAGTACTAGGGCCGTACATGCCCGTAGGATCCATACTTGATCTCGTCTTGGGCTTGCTTGGAGCACCGCACGCGTAGTAGCCTCCGTGACACCTTTGTCGACACATGCGAACACCTCTACGGGGTCTCAACCACAGACTATATTACACCACATGGCCCCACCCCTTCTATAGACATTAACCGCGGAACCCTCCAAGGCGACACCCTCTCCCCCTTTCTATTCACGCTCTTCCTTGAACCCTTCCTTCGCTGGCTCACGGTGGGCAGCCGGGGCTACCGACCAGGCCCCCCCGCTACTAACGTCGACCCCACAGAACCCACAGCCACATACCCAGGACACGGCTTCGCTGACGACCTCAGCCTCGCCACGGGCTCGTCCCCCAACATGACCATCCAGCTCAGAAAACTCTCTCTCTTCAGCGCCTACACGGGCATGACCGTCAACATCCGCAAATGCTGCATCACCGGCGCCCTCTGGCGCACAGGCAACGCCCTCACCCTCGCCAACACTACCCTCCTCGCATCCCGCCTGCAAACTCAGTTCATCTCCCTAAACTCCACCCCGGCCCCCATCCCCTCCATTGGCCCCAAGGACACATACCGCGTCCTAGGGGTAGAACTGAACACCTCCCTCAACTTCACCAAACACTGGCACGAACTCAAACCTACAAATGCATCCCTCATCACCGCCATTTCCACCTCCCCACTAACACAATCCCGCAGAATCCGGGTCATCCGTGGACATTGGAAAGCATTTCACCCTCCAGCTCGGCCTCTTCACCGACTCCCAACTCGACTCTCTCTCGAAGGACAAATCTGCCGCGCACTCCGCTCCGCCGTCTCCTCGGTACGTAACCTTCCCCGCACCGCCCTTCACCGCCCTACCTCAGACCTAGGATACGGCCTCCCCTCCCTCAAAGCCCACGCCGCACAACTTACTGTATGCCACCTACATAAAATCCTGAACAACTCAGGCTATAGAGGCCACATGGCCCGCGCACACATACGCACCCTATCCACCACGTACTCCCATTGGCCCTCGGAATCCATCATGTCTACCTATAACACCCCACCCACACTCAAGTGCTTAGTCAGAGCTCAGCGCGATGCGGGCACCTTCTTCCACAACATCCCTCCACTCTCCCTCACCAACCCTATCGCCTCCACAATCCGCGCCCACTTCACCACTCAAGACAACGCCCTCCTCGCCTCACTCCGGGACAAAGCCACACACATCACCGACCCTCAGACATACAAACAAGCCTACTGCGATTTCTCTCCCCGCAAAACACACGCCTCCCTCCTCCCCCGCCTCACCCCCCTTTGGAAAAATAACATCACCAAATGGTCACAAGTCCTCCTCAGAGCCACCTCATCCTCCTTCATCCTCAAATCATGCAAATCCGTCACCACACTCACGGGGTCCACCACCCCACTCTCAGTTCCCATCCGCCTCCTCGCCGCAATCCTCACCGAACCCCTCAATACTATCCACAACCGCCTCCCCATCACAAGCCTCACTACCAACCAAGCATCCCCCCCCACCACTATACACCCCTCATGGATTTCCCTCCTCTCCCCTCACCTACCCCGCTCACCCCCCACCCTCTCATCCGGCATCTACACCTCCCGCACCACTCACCCCACCCCCACCGCACCCACCACACACTTAGACACAGAATACCTCACCCCCTCAGACCACCACTACCCCCCCTGCGACGTAACACGCATCATTTCCAAACACAAGGACACAGAATACGGCCAAACGCAGTACATGGTTGAATGGGCCCCGGAACACCTCACGGAATGGGACATTCAGTTACAACTCGACGACGGCTTCCGCCTCATCTCCTCCACTCCCACATCAGTATGCCTCCCCACCCCCTCCCCCACCGCTTGCTCCATCTGTCACGACCCACTGAACACAGAACCCTCCTCCACCTGCTGCACATGCCCGCACTTTGCCATACACTCCCAATGCCGCCCAGCTCAGGGACCCGCCACATGGCAGTGCGAGTGGTGTGCCCGCGGCCAACAACACGACCTCACCCACCTCCACGCAGTCCAGTGGGCCCCATGCCTACAACTCCACGACACCATCAGTGAGACCCCCTCCGGCCCCACCGCCCTCACCGCATTTAATTCCGGTTTTGTCCCCTCCACCACACCCATTCTGCCAGAACCCGGACCCCCTCCGTGGTCGCACCCCGTAATCACATTCAACCACGACCCCATTAACCCCGACCTCGACATGCTCCCTACCGGTAAATTCGCCATCCACGCGCACCCATCACTCCACGACACCACCATACTATGCACTCCCGACGGCCGCGCGGTCACCACCCTTAACGGCCCTCGCGTCCGTCATCTCTACCACCTCTTCCGCCCCGACCTCTCGCATCATACGTTTGAAGAGGAGGTCTACCACCTCCTCACCCGCCTATGCTCTCGATCAGAAATCCACTCACCCACACCGGCCACCACCACCCGTAGTAGATGGGCCACTAGGGAAGACCTACTCGCAGCTCTCCGTCACATATTCCACATAACTATACTCCGACCCCCTCAATAAATCCCTTCACTCCCACACCTACCACTCCCTCTACCCCGAAGATATAACCTTCTCATCTAGCGGCAGCAATGCCCCACACACATGGCAAGGCACCAACATCGCCAACCCCGAATACGACCACGAATGCATGAGACGTGCCATGGAACATGCAATCACCAGCGCACACCTCACAGCCCCACACACACCCAGCGCAACCATCCTCATCCTCCCCCGATGGGAACACACACCCTACCGCCACTCCAAATACATCAACTCCCCATACACCCATCACCTCTATACTCTCCCCAATGACGCGAACACCTTCCTACCCCCATACCAACACACTAGCAACCCCACCCCTACCCCATTCGGCACACGCTGGATGGTCGACATATACCTCGTCGCCAACCCCCTCGCACTCTCCACCCTCCCGTCACCCACAACCATGACCGCACTCCATAACACTCTTGAATCTATCTACGACACACACCTCCCCATTCCCACCATCACCCCCCTCCTCCCCACCTCTTCAACACCTACTCACCCCACTCAGCAGGCATATACCACCTCCCCCCAAACCCAACTCACCCCATCACGCACCCCCTCCCAAAACGCATGCTACTAACGTACCACCCCACCAGAGGCACTCTCGCTTGGAACTGGCAGGACTTTGTCTACACTGACGGCTCGAAAAAAGGAGGCTCGACCCCCCTCGGAGCAGCAGCTACCCACCCCGCCTCGGACACCAAAATCAAAATCCTGGTGACCTCTACCCCTCCCTCACACACAATTAATCGCGCCGAACTAGCTGGCATAGATATAGGCCTCCAACTTGGCCGCACCCACCTCCTTACCGACAGTGCGTGCTCCCTCCGCCTCATACAAGGATACTTAAACTGCCCTTCAGCCTATAGACACAACATCCACCGCGACACCCTCCTCTCCATCACACACACCCTTAAAACCCGCTGCGACGCAGGCATCCGCACACACCTCGGCAAAATCAAAGCACACAACCACTCCCTAGGTAACGACCTCGCAGACACCCTCGCCAACCACGTAGCGGATGGTCACCCACCCGACACTACATACACCATAGGTTCAGACGTCCCAATAGGCCACTGGACATGGCCATACACCCTCATCCCACAAACCCTAGGGGACCCTTTACCCTACATATACACCAACCTCAAAGCTGATGCACACACCTACAGCTCCAATCACACACACATACCCCTCTCGCAAACAACCAAACACGGTGCCCTCCTCGCCCGCGCCGCGAAGGACGGGGCCGATTTCTCTTTCCACAAAAAACACTCAACCCTCACAAATATCCAGTTCACACACAAGCAAGAATTCATGTGGGGAGTTCACAACACTCGCCTTCTTACACATAACCCCACCCTGCGTTGCCCCCTCTGTGGTCAATTCACTAGCAACGGCCACATGGCCGGTAACTGCCCCACCATGTCTGGCCTAAGACAGGACCGACACAACAGCGCGCTACAACTTCTTCTCTCCCTACTGGAACGCCACAACGGAGGACGCTGGGAAACCATCACTGCAGACTTCGGTAACAAACCCATAAAATCATTTGCTACCCCCACCCCTACCCACACTCCACTTGACTGTCACCCACCCCACCCCACCCACATGCCCACCCGCCTTGTTGCTACTGACGAAGGTCTCTCGCCCGACTCCCTAACCTCGTGTCCCGCCGTCATCCCACCTGAGATTCCCCCCCCCCGCGCTACGACCCCCCGCACACAAACCTGACTTCATCCGCATCCTCGAACCTCGATTCGTTGGTCACTCAAACGGTCGCCGACGTTACGCATCCATCAAAAAGATTCAGATAGGTGAATGGAAGTACTGCACAGACAATAACCTCTCCCACACAGCCAACCTCATACGTGCCAAATACACACCCCTTGCAAACGCCATCCGCAACCACTGGCCAGGCACAGTGGTAGACATCCTTCCCATCGTCATGAGCCGCACAGGTACACCGCACTCCTCCACCATCACGAGTCTCACCACCCTCCTCACCGCCCGCACCGACCCTCCTGATAAACTCGTCTCCAAAGCACGACTAGACACGTCACGCATCCTTGCACAGCTCCACACGCATACCGTCCAATGGCTACATCACCTCCTACTCTTATACATCATCAAGTCCCGCACGACCTCCCGCCGCGCCTCCGCACATTACCCCTCTGCACGCCCCTAACTGCACGCAGCCCTCGCCTCTTCTTGCACACCTTCCCGGGGGGGAGTAAAACCCCCGAACCCCATTGGAGAGGTTGGATTTAGGTGGTTAACGGTCTAGCCCTGACTTGTAAGTTCCATGTATGGCATAGTTGGGAGGGCCCAGAGACAGCAGCCGACGCATCCGGCTTTTGGTGAAAAACCGGCGCATACGGTACATGTTGTAAACAATTTCAATTTCAATAGCCTCCGTGAGTTGGAGGCGTAGGGCTTGGGCCATGCGTAGGGCTTCGACTATGATGGAGACATGAAGATGTACCCGTACTGGCGTGTCGTCAATCGCGACATGCGAGGCGGCTAGTCCTCTTCTTACCTTAGCGACAAAGGTCGCCGAGGGCAACTGCTTCGAGCCCGTGGTCCTTGAAAAAGCCGTTGATTGCCGATAGGTAAGGTTGAAGACTCGAGGCCTTGATGGTGCCGAGTTACCCTAGCCACGCGCGACGTAGCGTGCCATGTGTGCCGGTGTAGCAGCGAGTGGCGCGAGGCTGTGTTCCTCACTGAAGTCGAAGTACCGGCGGATAGTACTACCGTACGTTGTTGATGTGCTAGGTGCCCATGCTGCGAAGAGTAGGGCTAGGGTCGTCGCGCCGAGTGCGTCAAAACCGATATTTTTAGTCATGTACGGTTTCATCGTTTCGATCCCGGGATTGATGTTGGTTGTGACCGTAAACATATACTTGGGTTGTTTTTTACGGCCGCCATATTGGTTTGGTATGCTTGGTTCGCGGTGTAGTCCCGTAAAAAGTGCTAACCTAGCATTCACAGCTCCTCGTCTTTGGTAAAGCCACGTCGGAAGGGAACCCGGAATATTGTGATTGCCGAGTGAGGACATCATGTTGTACCGCGTAGCGCCCGACGACCGGGTTGGAACAAGTCGCGACGGGGGGCGACGATGATTTCGTCGGAAGCCATCTCGGTAAGCGCCTTGTGCCATACATTTCCTGTCCAACGTGGGGCGACTATTGTAGCCGTTGCGCCGTTACGTCATAGCTTTTGGACGAGGTTGGGCAGTAGGGGCTAAGGCGGGCTGCACCAATTGTTTTCTCGGCGCTAGTTTTCGTATAGGAGGTGGAGTGCGTCCACCGCTTCGCATATTGGGTCCTTCCATCTTGCGTTGTAGCGGGGTATTAGGGTGTTGAGTGCCGAAGCGTAACGGTCGATGGAGTGCCGCCCGAACCGCATGTCGAGTTCCGCGAATAGTACCGGGTCTAGTCTCCATTCGTTGCTATTGGGGTGTCGACTGAGCTTGTCGGCCCATACGTTTGCTACTAATCTGATGTAGCGTGCTCCGTTGTAGATGATGTTCGTGTCGTGTAAGAACTACAAGCGTCGCAGTTCCTCCATCATGACAGGTGATCGCGAGGTCATACCCGTCTGAATGTGACAGACTACATTGTTGTCCTCGTGCAAGAGGACGTTGCGGGCGGCCGGTTGCGGTAGGAAACTCTCGACTGCGTGACGGGCGGCCTTCATCTCTTTCCATGTAATGTGTTGTTGTTCGTCTTCTTTGCTCGAGAACCCTCGAGCCTCGAGGTGCTCGTAAAGTACCGCGCCCCATCCATAATCGGAGTTGTCTGTGTGTAGGTACGTGGTCTCGACGGGTTTGTGAATGGGCTTGCCGTTGGACGCTCTATCCATCATTGTAGATCGCGTCGTAGCTAGGGGGTTAAGCGGACAAGGCTTCCCCACTTCTCGCCGACGACGGAGTGCAGTTCTCGGAGGAAGAATCTGGCCGCCGGAAATGCCAAGAAAAGGTATTGTGCATGGCATGCGAGTGACTGAAGGTCCTTGACGAGTAGTCAGCGCGCGTTCCGAGTAGCTCTCCCGATTAGGTGTCTGGCATGTTGCGGGATCTTGTTGAGTATTACCTCCGGTGCGTAGAACTATCTTGACGATATGTTGATGTCGATACCCATGTGGTGTCCGACTCGCGCTGGAGTCGTCCAGAAACCCTTGGTGGGTTGGCGGAGGAGACCGAGCCGGTCGAGTAGCTAGGCTAGGCGGTGGCGTGAACGCCTCCTCCTATGTCGAGGCAAATGGCAAAAAGTTGTCGACGTGTGGTAGAATGCCGGGTGCCTCGCTACCGCGTTCGCTAGACGTAGGTCTTCCTTCGGCTGTTCTTCGGCGTAATAGTATGTTCGGGGTACGGGGCGCGCGGGAAGTTTACGAAAGTCAGCGTCATCTTGCAAAAATAAAAAAGGGATATAGGTACTACCCCTTGAGTTGTCCACGCACATCTACGGGGAAGTAGTCTCGGTCCGCTGGGTTGATGTCTAGCGCGTAAAACCCGTTTTGTAGGTCGAAGCCGAACATGTGGCCCCCCTTTCGGGTTAGGTGTCCGACTCCATGTAGCGTCTCCATCTTGAGTCGCTTTCGCACGCAGTACTTGTTGAGTGGGCGGAGGTCGCAGATTAGCCGCCACTGGTTTACGCCCGGTTTGCGCACTAGGAAGAGAATATGGAAACGTAGTCGCCGCAGGTAGAGGACTCCCATGCTCTGGTCTGGACGAAGCGCGGAAACTCTCGGTCATCGAATTTTAGTTGGGCAGGGGTAGCGTCCAGTAACGATACTCCTTGGTTGAATCATGGGGGTGGGCGGTTGTTTTTGAACGCTATAGATACGCCCTCCCGGATCCATTGTAGGGTTTGCACGCTCACGCCGATTTGATCCCACGCGCGCTAGCTCCGTCGCACGCTATGTCGCATGTAGTCGGAGGTTGGGTTGCAAGAATCGGCGCGGCGGTGCACATCATCATCCCTCTGCCTCAAGCTCGGGCTTTTTGTGTTGGCGTGTCGTGTCCTGTTCGCGCTTCTCGCGCTTTTCCTTGTCCTTCAGGTCCTTGTCCTTGAGGTTATTGTCCGGCCTCGCGGTAGGTATGTGGGGGTTGCCTCCGTCGCCCACGCCGGCCGACGGCTGCTTAAAGGTTTGAGCGGCTTGAAGTATTGCGGCCGCGTGGAGACTAACTTCGATCCGTTTGTCTTCCAGGGCTGCGAGGAGTCCGCCGACGCCGTTCATGTTGCGGTCGGCAGCCTTTGTGTCGAAGAAGCGGAAGAACACGAGGCATTCAGCGACTCGCGCCTCTCCCGTAAGAACCTTCTTGCCCTTTAAGCGGTGGCTAAAGGGAAGTACCAACTCGACGGGTTGCGTGACAGCCTTGTGTGCCCGAACGGCCGCGTCGTGGATATTCCAAGCGTGCGCTCTTTCCGCTGCGGTAACGGTTGTCGAGCGAATCGTTCCCGTAGTTGTTTCGAGCGCCAGGTCCGCGGCCGCAGAGTAAACGCCATAGCACGCTAGGTGTCGATATTCGTCGCGGGAGGAGATTTGTTTTTCTTATGTTAGGAACATGTCAGTCTCGTCGTGTCGAGGCGTCCACATGCCCGGTACAGATGCGTTGACAAGGGGGTAAAATGTCGTTGAACGCTCGTGGGAGTCAGTCGATCTAGTCGCGCGGGTCGATGTACGAGGTCTTGGTCGAATTTGCAGATACATGCGTGGCGTACTCGTCCACGCTCCCACCCTTAGAAACTGCGTCGGCAAGAACTGTCGGAATATTATGCTGCTTCTTAGGGACGGTTGGTTTCGTCTGGTCGCCGTATATCTTCAGGAGGAGCTTGTTAACAAGATAACTTAAGTCTTCAAACTGCGTTGCATATGGTGGCGCCCTGATAATTCCGTTGTCGTCCCATGTCGGGTACATGTGTTCTAATAGATTGTCTACCATAGTTGCCGTTTGAAGTGTTCGATAGTAGCTACAACGTGTACTAGTAGAGATCTTTCACTTTGCTAGAGTGCTAGAGCCTACATGCCGTTGCGTGACATGTTCTCGCGCAAAGGCAGAAGGTCGACGACCTTTGTGTGTCGGCGCGTCATATAGGGGCAACGCATGACTGTGTTTTTACCACTTTGACATGCATAATCATGCGAATTTGTAACTTCGTGGCAACGCCCGACTATTCTCACCCCCAGTGTAATTCAAACCTCTATAATTTCAATATGACCAATAATAATTTGATCAAATTCTGAAAAGAAAAAGCAGTGGAAGCAACCAAGGAAAAAGAAGAAGAGAGGAAACAACTCAAGCCCGAGGAACAAGAAGGTATGCCACACCGTCAACAATGACCTCTTGCAAAGCGTCGCAGAGATAGGAACCCATAGTACCATGAAGAGCAACAGAAAGACGTTGCATGAATTTACGTCGCACATCCCCCAAAAAAATCCGAAAAGGAACAAAAGTAGTTCGACACTCAAAATGTTTGTTTACGGACATAATTGTCAAAGCGCAAGGAGCGAGAGTCAGCAGCATCCATGCCAAGGAAGCAAGCCGATCTTCACGTCACACGAGTCGGCATTAGGGGGTTCAAGCCGGCTCCAAGCGACACAAACAAGTCGCTACCAGCCGGGTATCGAAGTAAAGCTACAAACGAAAGCAAGAGCCAGCCACTTTGTGAGCCAGCCGCACCTCACGTATCGTGCGACACCACAAAGGTCTACCACTCTTCGAGAAGCAAGCTCTAGGTTCCAGTCAAGACAAATGACTCCAACAACTAGCAGCTAGAGGGCCCATAACCTATCAAAATTGAGGGGGCGATAAGGAATGCTTACACTCGGTGAGTGACACTGCTTGTCATCTCACCCTCAGCAGTCCCTAGCACTTGCCTATCACACGACACGCACTCACCTTGTGGTGAGCACACGCCAACGTATATTCTGAGCCTTTAGATGATATCTAACGCTCAGCAACTTGCCACCATAAGCAACCTAATCCTCTCTATTGCTGATTGGCTTATCATCTTATAGTGCTGAGTAACAGCCGTACTATCACGATGCTACTTGACCAACATTGCTGTGTAGCAACTTGATTACCACACAAACTATGTCGCGCAACACTGATGGTGGCAAGTTGATGAGCGTTAGATATCATCTAAAGGCTCAGAATATACGTTGGCGTGTGCTCACCACAAGGTGAGTGCGTGTCGTGTGATAGGCAAGTGCTAGGCACTTGCTTAGGGTGAAATGACAAGCAGTGTCACTCACCGAGTGCATGCATTCCTTATCGCCCCCTCAACTTTGACATGTTGTGGGCCCTCTAGCTGCTAGTTGTTGGAGTCATTTGTCTTGATTGGAACCTAGAGCTTGCTTCTCGAAGAGTGATAGACCTTTGTGGTGTCGCACGATACGTGAGGTGCGGCTGGCCCACAAAGTGGCTGGCTCTTGCTTGTGTTTGTAGCTTTACTTCGATACCCGGCTGGTAGCGACTTGTTTGTGTCGATTGGGGCCGGCTTCAACCCCCGAACGCCGACTCGTGTGACGTGAAGATCGGCTTGCTTTCCTTTGTTGTAGCTTGGCGCTTTCTGGAATTTTATTCGCTTCCGGAGCTTGTCACCCGCCAGTTTCTTTTCTCGTGAAAGCCTATCGTGGTCCGGCTGAATTTTTTGAAAGGCATCTTACCACAAGTCTACTAGCACTCTTGTACGACTTCACTTGACCGACCTTCTGAGACTCGTTTCTGATTGCCTTGGCGGTATCGACTCCGGGAGCACAACTGCGTCTTCGGTCAGCCTTTTGTCGTCTCCTTTTCTGAGCCGTGTTGCCCGCCTCTTCACCGGTACTTGGTGCTTTTTTGTTGGCATTTTCTTGATTTTCTCGTGCTCTTGCAAGCGCATCCGACGTACCTGCTATGGACTCCGTGAAACTACCCAATTTCAGTGGGGAGAGACGAGATTTTGACGTGTGGAAGAAGCGTTTCCGTGCATTTGGCTTGATGCAAAAATGGGCTCCGGCTTTGTCGTCGGATGGTGCCGCTTCTTCTCAACAACAAGTCCACATGTACTCCACATTGATTCTTGCGCTGCCGGAGGACGATCTTTCCATTATCGAGAATGTTAGCAAGGATGACAAGACCTGCGGCCACGCTGCATGGACTGCGTTAGTCAATCATTATGAGGACGATGGTATTTACCGGTGTACGGAACAATTGCAGGACTTGGAGACGCCGCAAGCGGACGACGAGAGCGGCATTCAATGCTTGAACCGGCGAGTTCGACTGCAACGACAGCTTGCCCGAGTTGGGGACGTCGTCCACGGCCGGCGTATCATCATGTACTTGGTGAAGGGCCTGCGCAGCGAATACCACTCCATCACCAACACGTGGGACGTACACGCCCTCAGCATGGATACCGTCAAGCGTGATGATCGTCAAAAGGGCATGCGCATCGAGAGTCGTGCGCAATCACATACAACGGAGCCCCCAACGCCTACGGCTTTTGCAGCGTCTCATGATGAGTCAACGACTGAATTTTTGAAGCGGCAAGTCTCCGAGGTCCAAGACCAGCTGAAGTCTCTTCAAGGAGCTGCGACTACTCGTCGTACCTCATATGGCAGAGGCGGAGCGAGAATTTTTCGTGGTGTTTGCTATGGCTGTGGTAAGAAGGGCCATCGCAGGTCCGAGTGCCCCGTCAACAACACCGGAGGTAACTCTGCGCAAGTGGACTCCCCGGTTGCTTTTCCGGCGGTCATGGACGTGACGGCCACCCCTGCGAGGCCATTCTCCGAGGCTCGACACATGTTCGAGCGCGATGGGGAAACGTGGATGTGGTTGGCCGACAGCGGCGCCAGCCATCACATGACTAGTGTGCGCCGTGACTTCTGTGAGTATCGAGCGCTCACCGACCGGCTTTGGGTGAAGGGTATCAGCGCCTGCGTTGTTGGCGTGGGCTCCGTCCGCAATATTGTGAAGGCTGAAGATGGAGAGAATATTCCTGCCACGCTAAAGAATGTACTCCACGTTCCTGAGCTATCCCGTCGCGCGTCGTGGTTTTACCATCGGCTTTTCAGCCTTACCCAAGCTCGGCGGCAAGGTCATTCTGTGGTGTTAGCTGATCCCGTGGACCACCTTTGTCTTCATGCCGGTCATGGTGGCGGCGTGGTGGTTCCGTTGGAGCGCGCGCATTTGTTGGTGATGTTGCCGGCGTGGGTTGCTTCGTCGAATCCTACCGCTTCGGTCGCCACTGCGCCATTGGGAAAACGGTTGTGGCATTCCCGACTCGGTCACCTTGGCGAGTCGCAATTGAACGGGCTCTTGCCCGCTCAGGTGGAGGGTGTGGCGCTTTCTGCGTCGGAGAAGTTGGGCTTCTGTGAGACGTGTGCTGTGTGTAAGTCGCACGTCCGCCGTATCTCTCGTGAGCCGGGTGACCGGAACGTTGGTGTCTTTGAGGTCCTCAGCTTAGACTTCTGCGGTCCTATGAGTGTTCCATCCTTAGGAGGACGGCGGTACAGCTTGTGTGCGGTTGATTTCCGGAGCCGTTTCATGATGCATGATACGGTCCGCTCCAAGGATGAGGCTCCCGCCTCGTGCCGTCGCATGTTGACTACCATCCGTTCTCTTGGGCACACGGTTCGTCGTCTTCTGGTGGACAATGACACGGTGTTCTTAGGTGTTGCCTTCCGAAACCTCTTGGGTGAGTTCAACATCGCTGTGGAGATCACTGACCCTTACGCGCGTTGGCAACATGGCCGAATTGAGCGGCAGTGGGGGACATTGGTCCCGATGGCGCAGTCAATGATCCGGCAAGCCGCGCTGCCTAAATCGTATTGGGCTCTAGCGATGGCCGCTGCGGTGCATATCCGCAATCGTGTGCATAGTAGCGGAGCCGGCGGTGTACCTTTCACCTTGGCGACCGGTAGACGAGCTGATTTGAGCTCCATGCGGGTCTTCGGCTGTCCGGCCTATGTCCACGTTGACAAGTCTCAACGCCGCAAACTTGACGATCGCGCGTGGAAGGGTGTCTTTGTGGGCTATGCTTCCGAATCCCCTGCGTGGTTGGTGTACAATCCTGCTACTCGTCGGGTGGTGAGCAGCCGTAACGTGGTATTCGATGAGGCTGCAGTCCTCTCCATGGGGGAGAGCAATGCGGAGCAACGCACTGATGATGAAGAGGACAGCATCCCGCGCACCATGTGTAGCGAAGAACGGGATACACCTTCGGGGGAGTCGCCGCTACGGGAGTCGCGGCAGCATTCCGGGTCGACGGAAGATGAACGGGACATGCATTCGGGGGAGACTCCACGTCCAAGGTATAATCTTCGATCCACTGCCGCACCACAGCAATGCGTACCCAGTCCAAGGTACAATCTCATGGACTACGGGAAGTACCGCGGCTATTAAGTCAACCAACAGCCCGACTGTTCAAGAGCCTGTGTCATACAAGCAAGCGCTGAGGAGTCCCCAATCGGGGGAGTGGGAGGCAGCTATCAAGAGCGAGTACGACTCACTTGTATCTCGGAAAACCTGGACATTCGTCCCTTGTCCTGCCGGTCGCAAACTCGTAGATCTCAAATGGGTGTTCAAGCTGAAGCGCGATGCCAATGGACAAATAACAAGGTACAAAGCAAGACTTGTGGCTCGCGGGTTTACTCAGGAGAAGGGTGTGGACTACCACGAGACATTCGCTCCCACAGTGAGGGTGATTTCTATTCGAACGTTGCTCGCGCTTGCTGCTTATAATGACTGGGAGGTGGAGCAGCTTGATGTGGTGACGGCATTCTTGGAGGCCGATATCGAGGAGGAAATCTACATGAGGCAGCCGGAAGGATTCCGTCACTTCGACATCAATGGAGAGGAGCGAGTGTGCTTGTTGAAGAAATAATTATATGGCCTCAAGCAAGCTCCTAGAAACTGGATTAAGACAATCACAGCATGGCTAGAGGAGTATGGCTTCAGCCAACCCAAGGTGGATCCCGGCGTTTACGTCTTCATCCAGGAGGGTGAGCTTTGTGTCTTGGCGTTGTACGTGGACGACAACATCATCGTCGGACCAGCGGGTAGCTTCATCGTTGGGTTCAAATCCGCTTTCGGTGAAAGGTTCAACGTGCAAGACCTCGGTCCAGTGTCTTGGTTGCTTGGCATGATAGTCGAGCGTGATCGTGGCAGCCGCATCATCAGGATTGGACAACAACAATACGTATTAGATATGTTGGAGTGCTTCAACATGATGGACTGCAAGCCGGTGGGCTCACCTATGGCGGTTGATGCTTTGAGCAATTGTGTGGAGACGTCGACATCAAGGTTGCCTCCCGGTCCAGTGCCGTACCAAAGCTTGATCGGCAGCTTGTTGTACGCTTCCGTAAGCACACGGCCCGACATCACCATGGCTGTTAGCCACATTAGTAGGTACATGTTCGACCCCTCTCAGTCGCATTGGGAGCAAGCCAAGAGCGTGCTTCGCTACCTCAAGGGGACCGCAGAGTCGGTGTTGATGTACGGTGGCGCACCCTCATCAAAGGTGGTAGGATGGTCAGATTCTGACTACGCGAGTGATATTGGCGAGCGGCGCTCTCGCACGGGGTATGTGTTCATGCTCAACGGTGCAGCGGTGAGTTGGAAAAGTCAGCGGCAACAAACTGTGGTGTTGTCGACAGCGGAGGCACAGCATATGGCGCTGACTACGGCCACTCAGGAGGCGATGTTTTTGAAGCAACTACTCCACGAGCTTCACCAAGACTCCGGGCCTCCCATCACAATTCACGAGGACAATCAGAGTTGTATTGCATTCAGCAAGAATAGACGACCGGACGCAGCAAGCACATGGACGTGAGGTACCACTATTGTCGGGAGAAGGTGGAGAGCGGAGACATCGAGGTGCAATATTGTGCGACGGAGAACATGCTTGCTGATGTGCTTACCAAGCCATTAGTGAGTGCAAGGTACGGCAAGTTGTGCAATGCCATCATGGGATTGCCTGCGTAGCAAGGGGGAGTGTTGCACAACATAGTTTTGCGTGGTAATCAAGTTGCTACACAGCAATGTTGGTCAAGTAGAATCGTGATAGTACGGCTGTGACTCAGCACAATAAGATGATAAGCCAATCAACAATAGAGAGGATTAGTTTGCTAATGGTGGCAAGTTGCTGAGCGTTAGATATCATCTAAAGGCTCAGAATATACGTTGGCGTGTGCTCACCACAAGGTGAGTGCGTGTCCTGTGATCGGCAAGTGCTAGGCACTTGCTGAGGGTGAGATGACATGCAATGTCACTCACCGAGTGTAATCATTCCTTATCGCCCCCTCAACTTTGACAAGGCGTAAGCTATCAAGTAAGAAATCTATTTAAGCCCATCGCAGTAGAGGGAGGTGACAAAACCATTTTAACGATTCCTTTGTTCACTTACAACATATACTACTAAAGTACTAGCAGTGAAACATCCTCTCATCATCTTCCGTCTACATTGACTTTGACATCAAGCAGCGACAAAAGTGAACAGATTAGAACTGATTTGTGCTAGTATTTAGCTTAAGAAGGCTAACCGCCACAGGCACCCCCGCCCCTTAGGTAGTCGCTCGGCCAAGTCCACTAGTCCAGCGGAAGCACGATCAACTTTGGGCGGCGCCGGTCAACGCACTTGAATGCAGTGAGGGATGCGGCGGTCCCGGTGGAGCTGGCATCGCGCCAAGCACGCGGCAGGAGCTGAGTTTCCACAAGCGCTTAGCTGAGGATGCCCTCCTAGCAAATAACGAGCAGCTGGACAAAAAAAGCAAAGCGTGCGGACGAGGTTTCGAGCCGGTTGGCGCCGATGGCGGCTGAGTTGGTTGATCGCTTGGCTATTTTGGTGGTTGTTCGTCTCTTCCCTGGCATGGGTGCCGCTGACTCTCGCTCCTTGCGCTCTGTCAGTTATGTCCGTATGTAGCATTTTGTTCGTCGATCTACTTTGTTCCGTTTCGGCGTTTTTATTGGGGACGTGAATTGGAAAATTTTATGTGCGACGTGAATTCATGCAACGTCTTTTTGCTGCTCTTCATGGCACTCTGGGTTCCTATCTCCGCGACGCTTTTCAGGAGGGCAGTGCCGATGCTGTGGCATGCCTTCCTGTTCCTAGGGCTCAGGTTTTTTCCTGATTTCTTCTTTTTGCTTGGTGGCCTCCACTGCTTTTCCTTTTAAGCAATTTATTTTCTCGCTGTACAAAATAATATCTCCCCATTGCTATTTTTACTCGAATACTAGCCACGTGGCGTCATGTATGCACGCACGTGATTCTCTACATCAGCAAATTATCTCCACATGAAGTCGTGCATATGAAACAACCCTTAGAGCTAGCATCCCTCCCTGCTTGTCTCTTACCTGTACACAGTTTAAGGCCGGTTCTTTGATGAGCTAATACATGAGACCTTAGAGCTAAAACTAGCATGCGCGGCATATCATATGTCATGCTGTATCCAGCTCTGCGCGAGCAGTACAGTACTAACCGTACACTGCGCCAAATATCAGTCGCTCGCGCGACGGCTAAAAAAATATTAAGCGCTGCGCGCAAACTCGTTCACCGGATTTGAACAGCATTCGCCGAGAGCTTTCGAACGAGGTGCGATGTGTCCGGTAAAACTGGCAGATGAAGAATCTGTTTTCCCTCTGTTCCGGCCAAGTTGCGAAATCTGCTGGGGTATGGGCTTGACCGGACCGACTACCCGTACCCCGCCCGGTACAGTATATCGCCAGGAATAATTATATAGCAGAATGAAATTTGTAGAAGTAATCTTAAATGTACAGGTACCCGTGCAGGGGGAACAAAGCAGTGCTTGTGTGTACAGCAAGGTGCCGAGCGGAGGGACGACCGAGCCCTGCCCTGATGGGCACAGATGAGCACATACAGTCGACAGGGGGTGATGACACGCGCAGAAGCCGTCTACTCTGCGTGGTTTTGGTAGCCTGGGCGCACATAATTTGGTCTACTCCCGTAATCAATCCTCCCAGCTGTCGTTCAAAGGGGAAAATCTAGTGACACTGCTGCTGTTTCCGCCTGACAAACGCGATACTGATCACTTGGTGGCCTCAATACAATGTTAACCACGCTTCCGGCGTTTCGGCTGCCCACTGGTCGTGCCGGCCGCCGCGTCGCCTCTCCGTTCCATCAGCCCGGAGTCAGCGTTCCAGTCTCTGGGAGTATCTTTCCGTCTCATGTGCTTCTCACGGGGAGACCGGTAACCTTCCGGCCTGCTATTTCCGACAAGCAGGAGGGCGACTCTCAGGTTTCTGGCAGCAGGCTTCGAGACTTGCCATTCAGCACGGACCCCGACTTCCTAGGCGACAATGAAACGGTGAACGTTGACGATACAAGAGCAGGCAACAAACCGACCACACAGGCTCTCGGGGTGTTTCCTGATTCATCTACAAACAGAACAGCGGGAGCTTTCCCTGTGCTGGGGCCTACATCGGACTACTCACCCCGTTTTGAACAGCAGAGTAGCGACGCGAGGGCGACGGGCAGCAGCAACGGGCGTGACAGCGCGAGGGGGGCGGGTTGGGCCTCTGAGCTTGTGGACAACAACCCTTTACTCCGAGATGCCCTGGCAGGTCCTCTTATGCTGGCCGTTTCGAGCTACTGGCTATCACAGGTGAGAATTCTAGTTCTCAGCTGGAAGTCTGCAAGACGTGCTCAACGAGCTGCATAGTCAACGGGAGGGCGTCAGGGCACCCCTTCCTGCAGAATTCAGCGACAGCGCTCGTAACGACGTATTGGAAAGGGACAGCTACTCATATCATAACTCAACCACGATTGTGGCCGAAAGCAACTCTTTTCTTGATCGAAACTTTGTCGGCTACGCACGTCCGTCCGGGTTGGCGCGACGCCTCCTTCCCAATTGGCAAACTGATGGTCGTTGTGAATGTGCGGACGCACGGTTGTAGGCGATCTATGTCGCCGTGAAGCTCCGCATCCCCGATGTGCTGGCCTCTGCGGATCGCGCGCTGACGGTGCGGGAAATTGCAGCCCTTG
>JAPMLY010002244.1:52500-57500 GCA_026401115.1 Tetraselmis chui | reverse complement strand
GTGCATCAATTGATGAAATTGAAGTTGTCTATACCAATCTCCGCCTTGTCTGCTGAGAGGTGTATTGCGATAATGAGGGCCCTCCCGAGCACGCCATGCAGGCCCTGTTAAGCGGTGCCATGCCACGGTTCTCGTTGACCATCATTCCCGGAAAATAGCACTTGCGCCGGTTGAAGATCTGAATAAAAGCAAGCGACGAGCTTGCAAGATTATTTCAATAATTCAAAATTGGAAATTGCAGCTAGACCTTCACGATGTACGGCTATGTACCGTCAAATCAAGATGCCGTCTCATCGAATAACAGGGTGGACATAAACCGAGTCGGGGTGGCGGATCACCCTACTTGATAATTTTTTTGTAATCGAAAGGATAAATTTAACGGTTGACGTCTCATGACGTGCCCAATACTATCATCTTCGTATTAGGATTAAGGCTTTAGGCCTGGGGTCTCCTTGCCCATCCTCTCCGATCCTAGTAACAACACCACAACGATCTTCCGGGCCTTCTTGCTGTCAAATGAAACACCTTCACGTACCCACGTGTCAAATTTCGCTCAATTCAAATCCGACTTCACCTGAAGAATCCCCTGAAACTAAACTCAAAAAAGAAATCGGACGAGCTAAAGCACGCGTCATTTGGCTTTCTCTATTGCACGCGGTGATAGATACGAGAGACCAGACACGTCTAGCTCGGCATGTCACCGGAACGACTAGCTATGGAAGCGTGCAGACTAAGTCAACGCATGATGAACAACAGCCATTGCCCCCCCCCAAACGAATTTGAGTCAGTATTATCACTACCACGATAGCACTGAAAATCATCATTTAAGACCGAGGTCAGCGACGGATAGGTGGCGTACCCGAAGTGCAGTTATTTTGCCGAATTTTCTTTCACCCACTTTTGGCGTCGCATAACCAGAACCGCTATCCGTTCAACCTCCCATAAAGCGGACGGGGAAATGATGAAAAGTCGCAGTGTCCTTACGGTCAAGAGGACCATTTTTTACGCGAAGGATAGTTTATGATACACGACGTTCGCATAGAGGCGGTTCAAGGCGTCTTATTGCTGACATCGGCGTTGCTCATCGGCCCAAAAATAGGTTGGCGTCTTTTCTACACAACATAGTCATTGGCGTAACTGTTCTTTCCACTCGAATTGTGCGGTCGACCATTGTTGAATTAGTGCATTACAATATCCATGTCTCACATTTGTAATCAACATGTTTTTGACAGCCCGATAGCTTATGCTATAGCGCGTTACACAACCATATAAAGAGCAGCAATACCATGCCAGTGGCAATACATCAGTCGATTAGCAAACCACAAAATCTACTAGCGTTATCACCACCGACCGCCGCGGCACTTGTAGCAGTAGGGGCACAAGCAACATCAACCACACCATCATAAACGGAAACGTGTACATTAAAAGGAAAAGCAATAGCAAAAAATATTGCAATACCATTATAGAAACAGCGCAGCAACAACCTTACACTACCTAGTAACATGAACAATGATAATAGCATAAGTAATAGAATGAAAATGCCATGGCAACAACAATTGTGGAAGTAGCTAGTCACATTAGTATAAACAAAAAACAACAAAAAGCAAATGCAAGATTAGCAATAGTAAGTCATGAAAACGCAACAAAAGCATTTGCGACATTACTCGCAACACCAACAACATCAACAACCGCAATACCAATGGCATGATCTCATGTAGAAACAACAAAAGTAGTCGTAGCACTACTTGCAACAACATTCAATATACTTGAGCGGAGGTACATATGAGCATGCAATATCAAACATAATGGGCAGAATATGTTTCTAGCTAGTCCGCCGCTAAACTCTCTAATGTCGGTGGTCGCTCTAAAGTCAGCGACCAACTCTGTTTGAATGAAGAATTCTAGGTGCCAGCCCGCACCCATACCCATACTCATGCACTTAAGGCATCAAGGGCCTTCCCATAATAAGGGCTTACTAACGCGGTTTTCAGCGAGCTTTAGTGCGGGGAAACATCCCTTTAATTTAGTGAACCAAAAGGACTGTGTCAAATGGTAATTAATGCATCGCTTGATTCCGCAACTCACGCACCGTCCGCCACATGACTCGCTTAGCTGCCTCGGCCTTCAGTTGCGCCCTCCATACTACCGTCACTTATACCAAGGAATGCCATATGAATTGGCTATTTGTTTGTAGTGCCGCTGCCCATTTTTGCTCGGTACGAGTGAAATAGCGGAAAATTGTAGTCGACGACGCGTGCTAGTGCAATGCTCCGAGTCGCTTATTTTATTTCAAAGCTTTGCATTGATTTTAAGCCGCGACCCGCTTCATGAGCTATGCTCGCCTTTCTATCGACCCCGTGCATGCACCTTGTAAATCAATATGCTGTGATGAAAAAGAATGAATGAGCGCGCAATCTGGGGACACTAGCGAGTTCTTGAGTGAGCTAGCGAGTCGGCGCAATCGGCCGCAACGTACTGCATTTTCCTGGCCCCTACTATGCATGGTGTCATTGGAACACATCATTCACCAACATCCAATTCACACACAAGCAAGAATTCATGTGGGGAATGCACAACTCCCGCCTTCTCACACACAACCCCACCCTACGCTGCCCCATGTGTGGACAATTCACCAGCAACGGCCACATGGCCGGTAACTGCCCCACCATGTCTGACCAAAGACAGGACCGCCACAACAACGCGTTACAACTCCTACTCTCCCTCTTGGAACACCACAACGGCGGTCGTTGGGAGACCATCAATGCAGACTTTTGTAACAAACCCATCAAATCATTCACCCCCCCCACTCCCACCCACACCCCTCTTGACTGTCACCCCCCCTCACCCTACCCACAAGCCTACCCGCCTTGTTGGTGCTGACGAAGGTCTCTCGCTTGACTCCCTAACTTCGTGCCCCGCCATCCTCCCCCCTGAGATTCTCCCCCCCGCGCTACGACCCCCGGCGAACAAACCCGATTTCATCCGCTTCCTCGAACCTCGCTTCGTCGGTCATACAAACGGCCGCCGCCGATACTCACCCATTAAGAAAATTCAAATCGGGGAGTGGAAGTACTGTACAGACCACAACCTCTCCCAAACATCCCACTTGATTCGCGCCAAATACACACCCTAGCAAATGCCATCAGCAACCAATGGCCAGATACCGATATCGACATCCTCCCCATCGTCATGAGCGGCGCGGGCACACCGCACTCATCCACCATTGACAAGTCTCACCTCTCTCCTCACCCTCCGCAAATTGAAATGTTTACAACATGTACCGTATGCGCCGGTTTTACACCAAAAATCGTATGCGCCGGTTGCTGTCTCTAGGCCCTCCCAACAATGCCATACTGGGAACTTACAAGTCATGGCTAGACCGGTAACCACCTATATCTAAGGGATGTTTGGGAGAGGTTGTGGTCTGTACAGTACTTCCACTCCCCGATTTGAATTTTCTTAATGGGTGAGTATCGGCGGCGGCCGTTTGTATGACCGACGAAGCGAGGTTCGAGGAAGCGGATGAAATCGGGTTTGTTCGCCGGGGGTCGTAGCGCGGGGGGGAGAATCTCAGGGGGGAGGATGGCGGGGCACGAAGTTAGGGAGTCAAGCGAGAGACCTTCGTCAGCACCAACAAGGCGGGTAGGCTTGTGGGTAGGGTGAGGGGGGTGACAGTCAAGAGGGGTGTGGGTGGGAGTGGGGGGGTGAATGATTTGATGGGTTTGTTACAAAAGTCTGCATTGATGGTCTCCCAACGACCGCCGTTGTGGTGTTCCAAGAGGGAGAGTAGGAGTTGTAACGCGTTGTTGTGGCGGTCCTGTCTTTGGTCAGACATGGTGGGGCAGTTACCGGCCATGTGGCCGTTGCTGGTGAATTGTCCACACATGGGGCAGCGTAGGGTGGGGTTGTGTGTGAGAAGGCGGGAGTTGTGCATTCCCCACATGAATTCTTGCTTGTGTGTGAATTGGATGTTGGTGAATGATGTGTTCCAATGACACCATGCATAGTAGGGGCCAGGAAAATGCAGTACGTTGCGGCCGATTGCGCCGACTCGCTAGCTCACTCAAGAACTCGCTAGTGTCCCCAGATTGCGCGCTCATTCATTCTTTTTCATCACAGCATATTGATTTACAAGGTGCATGCACGGGGTCGATAGAAAGGCGAGCATAGCTCATGAAGCGGGTCGCGGCTTAAAATCAATGCAAAGCTTTGAAATAAAATAAGCGACTCGGAGCATTGCACTAGCACGCGTCGTCGACTACAATTTTCCGCTATTTCACTCGTACCGAGCAAAAATGGGCAGCGGCACTACAAACAAATAGCCAATTCATATGGCATTCCTTGGTATAAGTGACGGTAGTATGGAGGGCGCAACTGAAGGCCGAGGCAGCTAAGCGAGTCATGTGGCGGACGGTGCGTGAGTTGCGGAATCAAGCGATGCATTAATTACCATTTGACACAGTCCTTTTGGTTCACTAAATTAAAGGGATGTTTCCCCGCACTAAAGCTCGCTGAAAACCGCGTTAGTAAGCCCTTATTATGGGAAGGCCCTTGATGCCTTAAGTGCATGAGTATGGGTATGGGTGCGGGCTGGCACCTAGAATTCTTCATTCAAACAGAGTTGGTCGCTGACTTTAGAGCGACCACCGACATTAGAGAGTTTAGCGGCGGACTAGCTAGAAACATATTCTGCCCATTATGTTTGATATTGCATGCTCATATGTACCTCCGCTCAAGTATATTGAATGTTGTTGCAAGTAGTGCTACGACTACTTTTGTTGTTTCTACATGAGATCATGCCATTGGTATTGCGGTTGTTGATGTTGTTGGTGTTGCGAGTAATGTCGCAAATGCTTTTGTTGCGTTTTCATGACTTACTATTGCTAATCTTGCATTTGCTTTTTGTTGTTTTTTGTTTATACTAATGTGACTAGCTACTTCCACAATTGTTGTTGCCATGGCATTTTCATTCTATTACTTATGCTATTATCATTGTTCAT
>JAPMLY010002244.1:0-47500 GCA_026401115.1 Tetraselmis chui | reverse complement strand
GGGAAAACCTAAGCCCGAGGAACAGGAAGGCATGCCGCAGCACCAGCACTGCCCTCCCTTCTAAAATGAACCCTGTGATACCCGCACCCGTGAATCGACATGCCGACGGCTCGAACTATAAATAACAGCATCCTCCATATTAATTTATCACAGCAGACAGAACCCGTTCGGGGCGGTTAACGAGATAGATGAGGATAGCCTCCCAAACAAATCTCGTACCAGTACCGTAATTATTACGATCCTTACTTATCCAAGCTTGATAGTGTCTGGTACGGCACCCATCGCGGCTGGTGCCGTATCAGACACATTTGCGGCACATATTTGCTACGCATCAGTGACCTCCGTCATTGCATCAGTGCCGAAGCGATGAGAGCTACGGGTAGGAGGATGACATACCTCGAAATGAATATTTTTTTATTTCGACGGGCTTCAAGGAGATATCCCAGTTCTTAATAAAATATCATTTTCATTAGAAGAAAAAGAAGTGGAGGCCATCAAGCAAAGGAAGGGGAGGACACATACTAATACTTAACGTAAATATTTTTTGTGGAATCCACACTAGCTACCAGGTATAGATATCACATTGAAGCACTGTTTTTGCGCGGCCGGCATTTGGGACTGGCAGGTAAGCCCGCACGTGCACTCCCTACAGGCGACCTAATAATCATAGAACTGCTTCCCGAATAATCAACAAAAGAAGCTAATAAATATTCTTACAAGTAAAGGCAGTGGTAACCACCAAGAAAAAAGGAGGGAAAAACCCCACAGGCCTGAGCCCGGGGAACGGGAATGCAGGCCACAGCATCAGCACTGCCCTCCTGCAAAGCGTCGCGGAGATAGGAACCCAAAGTACCATGAAGATCAGCAGAAAGACGTTGCATGAATTCTCGCCGAACATCCCCCAAAAAACGTCGAAAGGGGACATAAGTAGATCGACGAACGAAATGCTGCATGTGGACATAACTGTCAGATCGCAATCAACGAGAGTCTGCAGCACCGATGCCAGGGAAGCGATAAAAGAAAAGCGACACTATCACAGGACTGCATTCTCGTACACGTGCCCGTGCTGCACATTGCGTTCGCCGGGGGAGTCTTGGCCACCAATAACAGCCCGCTTAGCTACGAGAAATAGATATGTACCCGCGACGACTGCCACACGGAAGCCCGCAGCCGGCCAGTGCATAGCGGAAATCCCCCGCGAGGAATTAAAAATGATTATTACAAAAATACCACTCGGCGTCTTTTTACAGGTACGACAGCGATACCCACATGTCGCGGACGCGAGATCCAAAAATGTTTCCGAAACACCCTTTTTCCCTACACGCACGATACATACACATACTAGATGAGGCCCATGGTTGTGCCATAATTATGCATTTCTGATGATTTCGCGCGCGCACACACACACACACACGCACACACACACACACACGCACACTCACGCACATACACACTATCTCTCTGACTCTATTATTCTTTCATAATCTCTTTCTCTCTATCTTTCACACACACACACACACACACACACACACACACACACACTCACACACACACACACACACACGGTTCCTCTCCCTCTCTCTCCTTCCTTCCCCATGTCTCCCTGTGTGTGTGTGTGTGTGTGTGTGTGTGTGTGTGTGTGTGTGTGTACTTATGCAACCACACACACACACACACTGTGTCTCTCAATATTTTTGCGATGCGTACAATGCTCCTGTACCCATCGCAGCGATGCGCATTAGTTAAGACAAATCTGCATTCCAATATCCCATAAAGTGCGCTGTACACTAAGTATTTTCCAAACCATGAGATTGCCGTTGTCACATCGCGCCTGATCGAGCTGACAAGGGATACAAGACAGAGACAGGCAGAGAGAAAGAGAGGCAGACAGACCGACACACAAACAGACAGACGGACAGATTTTAGCAAAGTGTGCTAGCAGGATAAGGAAGATACCCACAAAGGACACCGACCTTTGAGCCGGTACCCGTACTTGGATGCTCCAATAAACGCTCTCTGCTCCATGCCAACGGGATGCTCCAATAATAAACGAAATAACAGCATGGGTAGGTGAAATACTACGTAAAGTACTTTACTGAAACTGAATGTGATACGGCAGCCGTAACTCCGGCGATGTGACAATTTCATTATAGCGAAATACTTTTTACAATCATAAATTACCCCCCCCCCCCCCCCCCAAAAAAAGGAGAAAAAAGCATAAGGTACAAGAACGATGATGTAAACATAAGGTCAGAGCTTTCACATCGGCAATTACATGGATTCAAAAGACTATGGTGAAAGCTATGCTGGAAAGAAATAAAGGTACAGCAAAAAAGTGAGATACAGATGCCAATAATAACAGTTGAACATAAATAAATATGAATCCAGGGCGGGGCGTACCAGGATGTCGTTGAACGTGGGCCTCATCGCAGGGTCGTCGTCCCAGCACTTGCGCATGAGATTCGCCAGTGGGCGCGGAACCCGATGGGATAGCTTGGGCCGGCGCAGGCCATTGATGAGCGGGTCGGCCACCTCCCTCATCACCGTCAGCGAATCATCGCCGGCGTAGGCCTCCTCACGGGCGATGACCTGCGAGTCGGCGAACATCGTCAGGCCGAGCTCAACACAAAAAAGCACTCGCACGATATCGCAAACCTAGGCCCGCGATGAAACAAATGAGCAACTTCGCAACTGGTTGTGGGTGACAATAATTTGATTTCATAACGTTTGAATTAAGTCCGTCGGTGTGATCGGTTTTCTCACATATACACAAAGAGGGCGTTGGTTACGGTTTTCTTTGCCAAGCTTTTGTATTTGCATTTTACGCTCCCAACCTTCGATCGCAAACTGAGCGAAATAAACACTGTGACAATACTTATCCTCGCATGCGTGTCACCATTTCCGACGAGTCGCACATTTTCTGTTCTAAAAATAAAAAATATACGTATAATTAATATCCTCTCGACAATTGAAAAAAGTGTTCTAGACTCAGCATTAAGCAAGCACGAAGCCTGTGGTGGCCACTTCGACAGAATATGTATTGGTTTACAAGAGCCACTGAGTTTGTACCGCTGAAAATCATAAGTCGAAATTTCTTATTGTGCGTTGTGTTTTGCGGATAATGGAAGCGCAACCGCGCAGTGTTTGGTGTCTCGCATGATTGCGGTAAATGTGGCGACCCTTCGATGGGATACTAGCCGACAGGCATACGACAAGAAAGCATATGAAACAACATAGCTCGGAATCATTGGAGCTGCAGACGAACAGCGTACCTCAAACATCGTGATCGCAAAGCTGTAGGCGTCTGACGCAGTTGTTGGCTGCTCTCCGCGCAAAACCTCGGGCGCAATAAACGCTGGGGTGCCGGCAATGATGCCTGCCTTGCGGTTGGTGGAGAGCCCAAAGTCGGCGATCTTAGCGCGCATGTTACGGTCCACCAGGATGTTGGAGGCCTTAATGTCGTTGTGCACGATGGGTGGCGAGGCCATGTGAAGGAACTTCATGCCGGCAGCCACGTCGCGGAGCAGTGACAGCAGGATTTGGGGCTCGAGCACAAAGGTCTCGTTGAGGAGGAGCTCGCGGAGGGAGCCGTGCTCCATGCACTCCATCACCAGCAACGGGTCATCGCCCACCACAGCGCCCATCACTGCGATCAACATACAGCGGTACCGATCGACACCGTCAGGCGGTAAGACAGAAAGCACTCTAGCACTCGCGGCAATAAACGTGGCGACTAATGAGTGTCGCATTATTGTCCAGATGCATATTCCAGAGTGTTCGAGTTGTGTTTCTCGACGATAGACTTGCGACTAAGAGGCGAAAAGGTGTGGAGCTACGGCAAGGGTTCGACACAGACACGAAATATAAAGGTGGTCGGTGCAGAGAAGATGTATGCGGCACGGCGTGAGTGAGCGACATTGGGGTATATATTATAATAGTTAATGTGAAGCAAAGTGTTTCTCCTTGTCATTAAGTTTTCCGGTGAAGTGGTCCATATTATTCTGCAGGAGAGCAGCACAAACTGGATCATGTGCTGAGTAGTCGCACCTGTCGTTATGTTGGGATGGCGTAGATGGACCACGAGTCGGACTTCCTCTTCAAACGCCCCCAGTGTGCTGAGCAGTCGTTGGCGGGTGTTGACGGAGCGACGGGCTGTGGCCTCTCCGGGCGAGGCTGGGGGCAACGAACCCACTGCGGGTTGTCGCAAGCAACAAAGCAGCCAGCATAGTAAATCGCTGAGAAATTTTAAAAAGCGAATAATATTCTCAGTTCTGAAGTGAGGGCGGGCCACCGCCACGGATGGATTACTTCGCCAAAAATAAATTTTCGGCAATAAGTTGCAATGGGATATCAAAACGCTGCAGGAAGGACGATACGATTATAGAATTTCTACAATTGGTGACACCATAACACGTTTATGCCGTTGTCACGCACCTCCCGCGCTTTCGTCAGAGCCACCCGAATCCCTCCTGTCGTCAGGGAGATCGTCTCGCTGTCCAAACACCCGCCTGAAGCGCAACTGCGCCCGAGCATGCCAAGCTCCTTTGGTCGATGGTTCTACCCGCGTGCCGCCGTCCTCGCCCGCCGATTCCAGCGCGACCATCGAGGCCACGCTCTCGAAGCGCCGCCGCTCTTCCGACTTTCGTTGCACGGGAGTCAAACGACGAACAAGTGCACCGAGCGAGCTGCCCAGGGTGTGCCGGTCCAGACTTTTCCGGAGGTACTCGTTTCCAGACTCGCGCGGGAAGCGGCCTGTCTCCGCGAGATCCCCAGCGCTGCCGCCGGTCGAGCCGGAACTCGAAAACCCCGGAAAGGACACTGTTTTGCCGGTACCGGCATGAATCGACTGCTTCGAGATAGCGACTGTGCTGGAAAAGGTAGAGCGCATGTCCGTCGCGCCGGGGAGGTCGCGCTTGCAGTCGGCCCTGTCGAGAGTATTGACGACGTGGTCCGTACCGGAAGACGAGCACATAAACTGCGGGTACTGCGCCACGCCGCCAGGGAGGCCACGCTTGACGGCCACTGTGGTGCCGCGATACTCGCCCCTGCCGACAAGAAAAACGGAATCAGCGTGCTACGGCTGGCAATGGCAATAGTGAACCGTAACGCCGAGGCAGCAGCGCGCGCCCACAGGAATTACAAGCAATGTTATCCGCCGATATTGCTGAAGCAAGAATACATAAAATGAATTCGTGGTGCATGAAAATTCTAAGACTGCGCAAATGTGGTGTGTCGATTTTAATCTATACACATATATTTTATATACCGTTGCAGGAACCAATGACGGCTGCAAAGTACAAACTGAATATGCAAAGGAATTGGAAACAAAATGAAATTGACAAAATGATTTATTAACAATAAATCACGTTTTACAATGACAATCTGAAACATCAAGATGAGAAAAATAATTTACTATCACTTTCATTTCATGCAATATCGTAATTTAAGAGTTCAATTGAATTCATAAATTACGCATTGGCAGATGTATCATCCATACGTCGAAATTCGGAAGTTTAAATTATCGACAACATTGCACCCAAAACAATTGCACCCATTGCACCCATGAGTTCCCGACATTCAAAACTCATGACAGAACATTATTTGGAAGAGGTGAGGAGTTCACGGCGCGAGAATTTCAGAGATTGGGCCACTCACTTGACGACCAGTCCGGAACTACCGTATCCCAGGATTTCATCCGTGATCTTGAGGTGCTCAATCGGGATTTGCCACATTTTATCCATGTTGTTCCTCGCGCTGTGTATGCGTGCACGGTAGGCGAAGAGCAGTACCATCAGCAACAGCGTGGCAGATGCGCAGACCACAATAACGATCACCATCGCGGTAGAGATCGGCCCTCCTGCTGCCTCGCTGAGATGATTGCAGTACACGATATTCCCAGCAGGCGTCATGCACAAGCGCAAGCTGGCTGATCGATACTCCTGCGTGAAAACACCCCTGCAGGTACAGGAACAAATATGCAGATCATTACCTAATGCTTGACATCGTGCAAACCAATGCAGTGGTGCACTGTACCATCAAGTATTCATCTCGTGACTTTATTTAGTAAGGCTTATCATACTGCGAGTTGATATCGTGGCAACACACACATACAGATCGTAGTCGCTACTTTAAAACCATTCATAAGAAGATTTTCTTACAAGAAAAAACGGTGGAGGCAACCAAGCAAAAAGAAGAAAAGAGGGGAGGGGGGGGGCATTTATCAATTATTTCCAGCATTGAAAGGTATTCGTGCAAACCAATGCAGTGGTGCATTGTACCATCAAAACAAGTATTCATCTTGTCATTCTACGTATAAAAAGGCTTCTCATACAGCGAGTTCATATCGTTCAACACACACATACAGATCGTAGTCGCTACTTCAGAACCATTTATCAATTATTTCTAGCATTGAAACGGAAAACATTGAGTTTATCGTTGGTACACGTTGAAGTAGCGCGTAGTAAATGAGCGAATATTGGTGGTAATCTACCGAAATGCATCGCAAAATAACGAATAAATGGCGCGTTTTTTGGAATTCGGCGCCGCATACCCGATAGTATCCAGCCCATCACGGCGAAGCTCGGCCAGGACCGTCTCTACGAGCGCGTAGTTCTGAATGTCCCTCGATGAGATGGAGGAATTGGCGGGCAACACGCTGAGGTTCCTCGCGAGTGAGATCAGACCTTCCAAATTGTCCTTGTCATGCCGACCGAGACCATTGGGGGCTGGCCAAATAAGCTTGTTAGTCTCGTGCATCATCCAATCCTCGTGCAGCCGTAGAGTGGGGTCGTCGTTGCCCTCCACCACGATGTCCACGCACCTACATGGACAGCACGGTACCTTACATGTTATTTTCAAAACATCACAAACACAGGCCCCGCATGCATTCTAGTTCTACATACTTGTACAATAAAACGATTCGTGCCACAAAGACATACAATTCAGACCAGGTTCATTAATAACAATAACGAAACACGGCTTTTAAATGCTGAGCGTGCGTGTGCCTACAGATTGTGCGTACATGAGCTACGGGGCTTTCCTAGTCGTGACCAATGTCATACGAATCCCAATACCAATGTCATGCAATACTCAATACTCAATTAGAAGTCGTCACTTGGCAAAAATGGTAATAGACTATGAGAGCCGGGGATACTGCAGAAATTGAACCGCTTCCCGAACAATGAAATAAAAAGAGTGCGTATGCGAATGACGGGTACATTCTGATGGCGTGGAGAAATAAGAACCGTCATGCTTGCCCGACATTTCAAGCGCTCACCGTGTTTCTTGGTCGCGACAATATATGAAGCCTCTAAACGTGGCCTTCACAAAGCGGCGTGCTGTGTCGTAGTTCGCCGGCTCAGTCAGCCAGTCTGTCTGCACGTAAATACCGTCTTCGCTCGGCGTGTTGCCCAAAATATCGGCCGGATTTAATTCGACAAGGTCCTCTTCGCTGTTGACCAGCTTGCCTTGTCGCACCGTCATCAGGATGAGCGCCTTTTGGTTGTACAGCATACCGAAGCCCATGTCCCCGTATGCCGGGTCGTCCGGAGCCGCATTATACCAGTCGACGTTGTAGCCGCGCCACTTCAGTTCTATCCGATCGCCAGGCTGGCACTCCTTCTCCAGAATCTCACCGCATGCCGAGAGGTTGTGCATCTGGATCAGCTTTCGTAGGCCGTAGTCTTCGCGGTCGGTACGCACGATCGTGCGGTTGCGGGTGAGCAAGTCGTCGTAGCTGGTTATGTTCGCGTGGGGGTTTACAAAGTGTCGCCCTCCGCTGCGGGTGAACAGCTGCGATGATGACAGATACACAATTAGGTCTACGCTTTCAAATCTATACTGTCATAAAACAACTCGATATAAAACGCTAAGCCCGAACATCATTCACAGCGGCACGTATTTACTAGTCCCTTGATATCCCACATGCAGTGTCCCGGGCTCGTCCCATGTTTCAGAGTTGGCGGTGCGATCATTTCTTGCCTGAGGACTGGAGTAGTACGTAGCGACAGTAGATATCACGTTTGGAATATTGTAGAATACTAGTGCTGGCTCATAACCTTTATTTCTCCGCCTGCCAACTATACCCACAATCTTCTCGATACGTCAACGAAATCTAGAGCCATTCAAGAGAATTCTAAATCATTGCTAAGATCACACAACCAAAATGTTTCTAAAGACAGGAAAGCAAACAACGCCTGAACGATGAATAAATTAGTAGCCGTAAATTTAACAATGATAAAAGCAACCGGTCGTTATCCCCTGTATAGGTCACAGTTAGACTGCTAGACCATCTAGTGTAAATTCCCTCCGCGGGTTCATGTTTTTTCCCTGGGACGGGGGCTCCTCCCAGAACCTGTGTTTAAAAGAGGCGATGAGAGAAACAATCTGCATAACAAATGGAAACGAATGGGCTCCCAAAATATCAGTTTACATTTAAAGCAGCCTGACAATAATGCCCAGCAAATTACAACCCTCCACAGAATTTTGTGCATAATTTCGCTCCTGGTGCGCTTATTTTCGCACAATTCCGCATTTTATTTACAATCACTTCCATTTTCATTCCGAAATAAGAATCCCAAATTTAAAGTATACGGAACCATGGTTTCGATCGAGGATCAGGCCTTACTAATAAGCAGGTCCATTTTCATCTACCCTTTGCCGACATCAACAAGCACACCCCCATGAATTGATAAGCGCCCCCCTAAATCCACGTTGTTATACCGTCACACCGTAGGGAAAATCAGGCAAATGTGTTACCCGCACCCGCCCTTGCAAATCCTTTCACCGCACATCATTTTCCAACATTGCCGGTTCCGCCCCTCGGTCACAAACGTCTACAAAACAACGTTCCAAGTAGGCCGTGCTGGTGAAGCACTGCCATTCGAACTCCCTCCAAGTCCAGAGCAGAGCTTTTGCCGGTCAGAAGTAAACAGGGTGACAGTCTTGGAAACAAGTCGTGCTCACTAGCTTGCGTTAACGCCAGCACAATACGGGATTGTTACGGACACGCATGGTACGGGTCGGAGGAAGGGTACCTAAAAAATCAATGCTGCTATATCTGTATCTGTATAATAATAATAAATAATAATACCGATCGCGCTACAATAATTTACGATCTGTATCTATGATTAGTAGGCTGGCGGATGATTTGAATTTATTGGGATTGTACAGTTGAAATTTAGGCGCTCATATCCCGTTAGTGGGGGGCGCGTACTCGTGATAATAGCGATTGTGACCCCGGGCGCGTTTGACGTACCGCTTGCACATTTTTCGGGCCACCTCAGCCGGACCCTGACGCCGCCCTAACCCCTCCCGGCTTCCCCGAGTGGGTGACATGGACGGTTTGGGGGAAAGGGGGGGCGCACCTGAGCGATGTTGGTGAGCCTCAGTCCCTGGTCTCGCATACGCAGGGCGTCCATTGCCCACGGCATCGCTACTTGCGCGTTGAGCGCGTGTACCTCCTCTTCGGGTGAGTAGTTTACTGATTCCCGGTGCACCAGCGTCACGTCGAGGCAGCTATCTGTGTAGTACCCAAGCTCCTGCGCGGCGTAATAGCCGGCAAACTGCGACTGCGGTGCAAAACAGGTAATTGAGGCGTTAAGTTCCACACTGACGCTTGCGATCAGTGGAAGCATAGCTGCAGGGACCGCGGCTTGTGCAATCCACAACACACATGCTCGCGACAGAACCGAATATATACTGTGGGTATTTTCATCCCGCCAAACACACGTACGTACCTGCTTCGTCCACCGCAACATCACCACCACTTTCGCGAATTCAGAACATTTGTTAGAGATAGGCCTACAAGGTCGCGCGTCGCTACTTTCGGCCTCGCCCTCTGAGAGCGAGCCCACGGCGGTGTAGAGCAGCGCGGAAAGCAACACAAGCCGGGTGACGCGCAACGCGCGGTGGCGGTGACTGGCCCCCATCGCTGGCAATCTCCGTCTGTCCTTGATACGTCTACACCAGTTCTGTAAGAGGGAAAATAGCCAGTGGGCTTCGAACTTGTATCCCCACGTCCGGCCCACTCCCGGGCCTCTCCTGTGAAATATCGCGACAGTAGACAAAACAACCACTACCCGCTGCGGCTTTGTGAGGCCACGAGCGTGATGCGGGTGCAAGCTATCGCCTGCTACAGGTTTCATGATATACGATAGTTGATAAACGTACAACGCGTAACTGTACTATTGTTTTTATTCGATTGTATGCCCTCACGCTTCCCCGTACCTACGCGTTCGCTGGGGGGGTCTTATTTAGTCCCTTGCTTATCCATAGCATCTACTACTCACTCGCGCGCGTCCGCGCGCGTAAGATGTACCCGCGAAGATTCACACAAAGCGCCCGACAACCGGCCCGTGGCGTGGTGATGCATGAATAGTATACAATTACACTGTAAGCATACCGACTTCTGTGGCGGTATTTGCCAACGGGATGCTCCGATGTAATGATATAAAATTCTTACAAGAAAAAGCAGCTGAGGCCACCAAGCAAAAGGAAGTCGAAAAGAGGAAAAATAAAAAAACCTTAGCAACAGGAAGGCATGCCACAGCCTGCTTAGGCCGGCCACTAGTGGAATAGCCAAATAGCGCACACGTGACCATGTTGCTGTACGGTACAGTACGTCATAGTACGTTTCTCGATTTCAACCCAGTCCAGTCAGCACGAGTCGGCCTAGGATGTATGGGTGCTATTACGCGCTACTAAACAAATAGCGAATAGAGACCAAATACAGCTAAACATTTCTTACAAGAAAAAGCAGTGGAGGCCACCAAGCAAGAAAAAGAAAGAAAGGAAGAAAAAACCTAAGCCCGAGGAGACCAAATACAGTTAAGTACGTGTGTGGATCATCTAGCGACGATAACTACTACCAACTACGTGGAGGAGCTACCCCGCAAGTCGCTATCGAAAAAGTTGAGTAGACGAGAATCTTGCTGCCACACAGATGGTGCAACTTGTTTTATAAAGGTATCTCAAGTTACGCTTCTAGATTTTCGATAAATTCGGCGTCGATCTACCTCTTGTTTGAGCGAGTGGGCAAGTCAACAAGAGATAGATTTTCGAAAATGCGCGTGTCCGGATAGATCGCTCGCCGAGCGAATGCGTCCGCTGCTCACTCCAACACAAGCCGCGCAGGGTTCCATGATAACGATAGCGACTACGTGGTGAACATGTGGGGTACTAGCGATAGTCCTAGGATTCCTTCTTCTAGCCGATGGCACGCCACTGATTTTGCGTTGTCCCGTTGCTGGCATCCCTCGTTGCTGTTACGGGTACCTGTAGTTGGTGAGCCAGCCCAAACCTATAGAGCGGTAGTCCCTCAAACCCATAGCGGTCCGGTTGTATTTCGTTATGTCGATTCGCCTGTATATCGTGTATATTTTTTGAAAACGCTATACCTCCTATTCCGAATAGGAGGTATATTCGCGAATATACCACGAGGGTTTCCTCGATACGGTACGTAAACGAGGAAACTCCGGTTTTCTTGGCACAGCGGATGAAATGTAGTGTCATCCAGCTGTGGTCGCTACCACACTATCAGGTATATAGTGGTAGCGACCGCAGCGTACCTCCTCAGTTCGGAGTCGGTACTCTAATCACCCTCTCTGGCTAAGACACCGTTTTCTATAGTATCACCCTATAGCAATATTTTCTTCCTCTCCAATAATTCCGCTTCATATAAACTTTTCTTATTTTGACAGCTCCCCGCAGTTGTTCCTATCTGCAATATGCACTCCCCCTTGGTCCTGCTGTTACTTCTCTCCTACTCTGCAGGACTCTCCGATACCGCCCCGGACGATTCTTTCCTCAAAGCCGTTTGGGATGACGCTGTCGCAGATCGTGACGCTCTTCGCTCCGCGCTAATCTCAGCCGAGTCCGCTCTCGCCGCTGCTATTTCCGACAGCCCCGAGATCGAAGGCCTCCCGTGCCCGCGTGCTCTTACCAACGCTCGCCTAACAGTAGATTCAACTCGGAATACGTTGTTGTCCGCAGAAGCTCGCACTAACGCTCTTTTCCAGGCAGCCACTGCCACGGCTTCAACTTCCCGCGATCCAGAGGCTGCAAGAGTTCCCTCCGAGTCCCCCCTTCCAGAAGACCGCAAAGGAAAACGCCCCGCTCCCCATGAGGATATCGCGGACATAACCGTTCAAGAACCCCCCGACGGCTGGCTTGATAGAGACGATAAGCTTCACCGTCGGCGCGCAGCTGTTGCCAGAGACCTTCAGTCTGATCTAAACCTAGTCTTCAATATTTACGACTCAACTTTTTTACCTATTGCTGACCTTCAAGTTAATATCAATAATGACTCCCCGATTGAGCCTAGCTCTCCCGCTTCTCCCGCTAATCTTCTGTCGGCGCTATTAGCGATAGCCTCAATAGCGGCCATTATGTCGCACTCAATCAGCAAAAAGGCGAAGACCTTGCACGTGGAACACGAATACGGGCAAGAAATTGCCAAGCTGTTTGCCAAGAAAGACCTGATAGGCGAGAAGGGGTCAGCCGACAACAAGAAGCTAAAAAAGGCGATTGACACAGCAAGGACACTTCGCTCCCTCCCATGCTCGTCTTCCAAGCCCTCCCGTCTAGCAAGGCGAGCCCAAGCCCACCCCCCCCCCAGAGATCGGAGCCCCGGAGCGACCCTGACCGTCGCGGACGCAACGCAGCTAACAACCCTAGACCGAGCGATCCGTCAGAGGTTACATGCTACAGATGCAAGAAGAAAGGACACTTCTCCAAGAACTGCCCTGGCTCTGCCCGCTAGCCCGCCCTGCAACCTATAAAACGAAAACCAAGTTTCAGATCCGCCTCCTCATAGGCGTCGTATCTAGCCCTCCGGGGCGAGGCCTATGCCTCGATCCCAGCATCCCCATTGGTGACCTCCTAGTCCAACTAGAGTATGTCCGCCTCTTAAAAGGCTAAGCTTTCCCCCAGAGTTAGCCGCTTCCCAGTTCCCACGCTTCCCGTGGCAAGCGACCCAGTCGCTTTGTAAATATTCGCTATGATGCCAATATTACACCCTCCCGCCGCAATGGACTGACAGCATCCTCCATTGTCTCCCCCCCCCTCTTGCAGTCTCCGCCTCGCAATCTGCACTGGCACCCCCACACGAAGATGCTGTCGACCCAGCTGCTCCCATGCAGTCAGCAGGCGTTATCCGCAAAGGCTGGCGGTTCTGGGACTCAATCACTGACCCCGACAGGGACGCCGTAGTCCGAGATTGGATAAAACACGGCTATAAAATGAACTGGGAGTCCGACCCAGCCCCTCCCAACCACGCCCCTAACCACCCCTCAGCGGTGGACAACGCGGCCTTCGTCGACGAGCAAATCAATCTGCTACTCCCTCTCGGCCACATCAGGCTCGAAAGCACCCAACCCCGCGTGGTCAGCCCGCTAGGCGTGGTTCCAAAACCACACGGGGGCTTCCGTCTTATTTGCGACCAAAGAAAAGTCAACCTCTGGCTACGAAAAAACCCGTTCCGCATGGAGTCTCTCTCCGACCTGGCCACTCTAAGCCAACCGGGAGACGTGTTAACTAGCATGGATCTGACACAGGGCTACTACCATGTCCGCCTCCACAGCTCCGCTACGCCGTATAGCGGCTTCGCCTGGCGCGGCCGCTTTTACACCTGGCGGGTATTATGCTTCGGCCTCTCGGATGCCGCTAGAGTATTCAGCAAAGTCATGAGCGTCCTAGTCCGCCATTGGAGAGGGCATGGCATCCGTATGCTAGCCTACCTGGACGACTAGCTATTCGTGGCCTCTTCAGTCGCCGAGGCTAACAAAATTTCCCGGACCGTGATTGCCGACGCAGAAAGAGCGCACGTCAATATTAACTACGGAAAGTCGAACCTCTCTCCCAGCACCTGCGTCGTCACCCACCTTGGGTTCGATATCGACACAGCTAAAGGCATGTTCACGGTCCCCTCTAAGAGGTGGCACTCCGCGCAAACAGGGATCGAATCCATGCTCGGCGGTCGCACACGCGCCCACACCGCACGCGAAATCGCAAGCGTCACAGGAAAAAATATTTCTATGGGCCTCGCCCTCGGCGACCCTGCCCGCCTGTATACTAGGGCCCTCTTCGCTGACATCAACAGCGCGACCCGCTGGGGCCATCACGTGGCTATCTCCCCCTACGGAAGAGAAGAACTCCTTTTCTGGAGAAACCTCCCAAAAGACCGCTTTCATGGCCGGATCTACCCCGCTAAGGACGAAACCCCCACAGTGTTCATAGAATGCGACGCCTCCGGCATTGGTTGGGGCGGCCTTTGCAGAGGGGACCCCGACCACCCTTACGCTGAAGCCCACGGCTTCTTCCTCGATTGGGAAAGAGAGCAGTCGTCTACACACAGAGAAACGAACGGCCTGCTATTCACCCTCCGCTCTTTAGCCGGCGTATGCACCGGCTAAAAGGTACATGTACTGGTCGATAACGAGAGCATGCTCCCGGTGATTCAGGTCGGCTCCACGTCCTGCCTAGCGCTGACCTCTATATCTAAGAAAATCTTCGCGCTATGTACCGCTATCGGCGCGACTCTTTCCGTCGTATGGGTCCCGAGAACCGAAAACACGGACGCAGACGACATTTCCAAACTGGAGGACAAAGATGACTGGCAGCTGGTTCCCAACGTATTCAACAGGCTCAGCCTAAAATGGGGCCTACACTCCTGCGACCGGTTCGCCTCCGACCTCAACCACTAGGTCCCCCGATTCTACTCCTTACGCGGGTGCCCAGGCACAGCAGGGATAGACGCGTTCGACCACTTCTGGGGCGATCCTCTAGAGAATAACTGGGCCAACCCCCCCTTCTCCCTCATTGGTAGAGTAATCAATAAAATAGTAGCAGATAAAGCGAAAGCTACGGTAATCGTCCCTTGGTGGACATGCCAAGTCTGGTGGCACCTAGTCGCCCCTATAACGGCCACACCCTCACACCCCTAGTAACTGACTGGTTACTGCTCCCTAGCAGGAGAGCACTTTTTATGTCTGGCCATGGCTCGGGCAATAGCAAGGCTGGCGCAGCTCCGAGGTGGCGAGTCCTCACCCTACGGTTCGACGGCCGCCCCAATGCAAGAAGGTTGCGCCCCGCGTTCCGCGAGCTACCCCGCCGCCCACGCGGCCCTCACCCCCCACGCCGCTAGCATCTCACGCAACTGCCTTACTGGATGGTCTACACCCCCTATTCACGATTCGGACACCGAAGGGCTGTCCCTGTTTAATAACGCTCGAACTTCCGCGACCGAATATTGGGCCCGTAGCACCAACTGCGCGTATAGATACGCTTGGAACGAGTTCGTCCGCTTCTGCAAACGCAGAACCCCACCCCAACGCCCCCTACCCGCCCCAGATGCAATCGTCGCTATGTCCCTTCAGGACCGCACTAACCGCCGACCCTCCGGCAGCTACGTAGCTATCCGCATGGCCTCCGCAGCTATCTCACAGATGCACAGAATTAACCTTTTTCCCAGCCCAACCCTGTCCCTCCCGTGCACTATGGTGAGATCGGCCGCCAAGCGAAGCCTAGGCCTAGCCGTGCGTAATAACAAGGAGCCCTTCACTTGGGCGAATGTCTGCTCGTTAATTAACGATAGGTGACAACACATAACCGGTTTCAGCTCGTGGATAATTGCCACGATGGCAGCTATCTGCTTCGCAGGTTTCTGCCGCTACAGCGACGCGGCCAATTTACTGTGGGAGGACGTCTCCTTCCACGGCTCATACATGGAACTACGTTTTAAAAAGCGTAAAAACGACCAACACAAACTCCACGGAGTTGTCCGTGTCGCCAAACTTCCCGGTAACCCCTACTGTGTTTTCGACCTCACGTCCCGGTACAAGACAGTTATGGCCCGTTTCTCTTCCACCCTTAAATGGGTTTTCCCAGCATTCTGTGGCACCGCCCTACTGCGCCTAGGAGACCACGCGTGCGAACCCCTCCTCACCCCTTTAAGCTACCATGCCTACAAGCGTTACCTGGCGAGGTGGATGGGTCCCCTCTTTCCCACTCCCTTGCCCCCTGCCGCCTTCCTCGCCCGCTTTGGCACTCACTCCAGTCGCAGCGGCGGAGCATCCGCCGCGGCCAACGCAGACATCCCGTTCGCGATTTGGGGCCAGCACGGCGGATGGCGCCCCGCCTCCTCCCAACTACGCTACATGGGCATGGACGAGACTCACGTCCTGTCCGTCACCCGAGCAATACTGTCCCTCGCCCGTGAGGACGAGAGCTCTGACGACGATCATCACTAAATAAGGCAACGCCCCTACTATCCAACCCACCTACACCCCGTGTCTCCCCGACCGCGCAACCCAGACCGGACACTGATCTCTTGATGTTCGGGTAGTTACCTACCGTCCTGCCACACAATCTGACGAAATTGATGTAGCAAGCCGAGAAAACACGAGGGTTTCCTCGATACGGTACGTAAACGAGGAAACTCCGGTTTTCTTGGCACATCGGATGAAATGTAGTGTCATCCAGCTGTGGTCGCTACCACACTATCAGGTATATAGTGGTAGCGACCGCAGCGTACCTCCTCAGTTCGGAGTCGGTACTCTAATCACCCCCCGCCCCCCCCGACCCGGGGGTGATTACAAGTTCGCCCCGTGAAGAATGACGAACCCTTAAGAATGGAGACCCTAGCGTCTAGTTTGATTGAACCATGCTTTTCACGCCATGTTAGTCCCCCAATGGGAGGTTTTAGGTAGTCGGTTCTGGTACCTAGGCTGGTGGGTCAGTGCAGGGGTTACTCCCTGCTTCGACGTCCACTCCTGCAAAAGACAAGAGTAGTTGCGTTGCCGTTACAGCCTAGCGTGCCTCGACCGGCTATCGACGCCTTCCGCATGTAATGGGGACTTAGGCCATCTTACACGGTTCTTTGCATGTAGCCGCCATAATTAGGCGTAGCTGTATCTGTACGGTTTGTAATTTACAGTGCGCTGGCGGGGCTATGGGCGTGCATCCCCTTTCCCGTATTGTTTCGATACTCTCGTTACTTTACCGGTATGGGGTACACTGTCTAGCCACGGGTAGTTACCTACCGTCCTGCCACACAATCTGACGAAATTGATGTAGCAAGCCGAGAAAACTCCTATTATTTGCCTGGACTTATAGCTCGTTTCGCTTCGCGATATATTTATTACTAATAATTCCGACGTGTCAATACGTTCTGTAGTGTATAGTGATACGTACCGCGATCGCTATTCCGCTATTCCTCTTGTGGCCAGCCTTAGCCCGAGAAAATTGGTTACACATAGAACAAGATGAGCACGGACAGGGAAAGTGGGAGGGGAAACAAAAGGGCAAGAGTGACAAGAGGGTCACGGAATCCAAAGCACGGCAAAAGGAAAGCACTACATTGTGCACAAACCTAGCAGATTAAACTAAGGAAACTGCAAGGCCACGCCGAGAATGCAACACGTGGAAACGACATGCGGCGCCTCACGCACCGCTCGAGGAAACACGGGGACGCTTGCGGCCCATGGCGCGGGTGAAGAGCGCCGTGACAGGAGAAGGCATCCCGGCCGAGGAAGAAGCGGCCTCCACGCCATCCGCAGCGGCGGACAAACCGCGCAAGACGTTGTCCGCGTGAGCAACATGGACGGCGAGAGAGACCTTTCGACGCCAGGCGGCCAACAACTTGCCCACATGCATCCCTTTGGATGCGGCTGCCTGCTTGGCTAGCTCCGTCAAGAAAGCCGTGGCGTGGCCGCCGAGAGTACCAAATTCCGTGACAACAAAGGGAATGAAACGGATGTCGGGCCGACTCCTCCCCCCTTCGGAGTACTTCTCGAACTTGGTCTTCTCAGCACGGCGGAGAGCGACTTCGGGTGACGGGGGGGTAGAAACGCCGAACAAACCGGAAACCACGGCATCAAGGGCAAGTTTTGAGCCTCGGATGCCGTGATAATGCAAGACACCCACATCCGCGGGGAGACCGTCGTTGCCGTTGGGGAGTTGAACTAACATCGTGGGATCCGTGAGAACCTCGACGCCAACCCCGAGTGCGCCACGAACCTCGGAGATGATTTCCGCAAGGGCCGTCACTAACCAAGAGTGAGCGGTGTGGACCGAAGCATCTCCGCAGCATCGAGCCAAATGGTCCGCGAAAGCAGTGGCCCACGCATCGTCCGACATGTAAACACCCGCCGACGAGAACGCGCCCCGCATAGCTTGAACCGAGAGATGGCAAGAAGCACAAGCAGTGGGGGAGCGTAAAGTAGAGAGGATGCGGGATGAGGGTAGGCCGAAGATGCGACAGACCGCGACGCGGAAAACCGCGTCGTAGTGCTTGGGGAACTTGTCACGGAGCTCGCCCAAGCGACCGGAAGTAGGCGGGTCCGAAGCCAAAAACGCAAGGGCGCCATGGCCGAGACGAGAGACAAAACGCCTAGACTCCGGCCGAGCGCGGTTGGAAAACGTGGGAGCGAGCTTTGCGATTAGCCCGAGGAACATGAAGTTATCCCACTGCCCTCCTGAAAAAGCGTCGCGGAGATATAGGATAATTGTCGTTTTTTTTTCCAGGATAATTGTCGTGATCACATATCTTGCAGCGGAACTTGCCGGGTCGAAACTCCGGCGCGCGCCGCGCAGACGACGATTGCGTCGCATCGTCATTTATTCAGAGGAAACAGTACCTGTACAGTTGAGCAACTTTTGGATTTTTTTACAAGAAAAGCAGCGAAAACTGGAAACCACCAAATGTGACGAGTACAGTCCTGCAACAGTACATTGCAGGACATTGTACAAGTACTCGTTACTAATTCCAATTCGTGCTTTTCCATCGGACGGACGTACAAACGTGGGTACGTCGCTACTGCAATATTCATAAGGGTGCTGATGCTACAGTATGACCATTACCTCCCGGTACGTACAGATACGCACAGTTAATCAAACTAGCTAGATGACGCGCCTAAGCGAGTTCTTCGATGCATAAGGAGTTCTTCGATGCTCCTTAGCCTTGACTGGCAGGTTGCCCCCGCCTGCTCCTCACCCTCCCTCCCTCCTCCCTGTTCGTAGCGGGGAGGCTGGGGAGGGGGTGGCTCTACGTGTTTTGTAGCGATCAACGCTGCTCCCGGGGCCTCGTTATGGCCGACGACCGGGCCATTGACCGGCCTTCGCGTCTTGCTCCCGGGCCGTCCCGACTAGCTTCCCCTTCTCCTCTTCCCCCTTTCGCCCGGTCCTCCGCGTCTGGACCTCCCCGTCGCGATTCTGCTGCTCGTCGGGCCCGTGCTACGGTCCGTGCGTCGTCTGTTGTCCCCCCCCCCCGCATCCCTTGTCGATACCTCCGCATCGGGGCGCCGCGCTACTCCTCGTCACAATGCGCGACGCCCTCTTCGCTCTGCTTTGTCTCTACCCCCCCTCGGTGGCTCTTGGGCATCTGTCGTGCGCGCCACTTGCGCCGTCCGTCGCCCGCTTACGAGTCGGTCGGAAAAACCTGCTCCTCTGCGGCCAGCTGCTAGGGCTACCGCTGGTGGGCGGCGGGCTGCCCCTGCCGCCGGTGGTTCGAGGGAGGCTGCCGATGCCTTTCAGCGTAGAGCTGCTGCCGCTGTTGCTGCAGCAGCCGCCTGCCATAGAGACGCTGGTAGTGTTGGTACCGACGTTGCTGCTACTGCTGGTGCTGCTGTTGGGGCTGGTCGGCGCACAGCTGCTGCTGCTGTTGCTGCTGCAGCCGGCGGAAGTAGAGACACTGGTAGTGTTGGTTCCGCCGTTGCTGCTATTGCTGTTGTTGCTGCTGCTGGTGGTGCTGGTCGGCGCACGGCTGCTGCTGCTGTTGCTGCAGCAGCTGCCGGACATAGAGACACTTGTAGTGTTGGTGCCGCTGTTGTTTCTGCTGCTGTTGCTGCTGCTGCGGAGAGTGGTGCTGGTCGGCGCACGGCTGCTGCTGCTGTTGCTGCAGCAGCCGGCGAACGTAGAGACGCTGGTAGTGTTGGTTCCGCCGTTGCTGTTGCTGCTGCTGATGGAGGTGGTGCTGGTCGGCGCACGGCTACTGCTGTTGTTGCTTCAGCAGCTGCCGGACATAGAGACACTGGTAGTGCTGGTGCCGCCGTTGCTGCTGCTGCTGGTGCTGCTGAGGGTGGTGCTGGTCGGCGCACAGATGCTGCTGATGTTGCTGCTGCTGGTGGAGGTGCTAGTCGGCGCACGGCTGCTGCTGGTGTTGTTGCAGCAGCTGCCGGACATAGAGACACTTGTAGTGTTGGTTCCGCCGTTGCTGCTTCTTCTGCTGGTGCTGCTGAGGGTGGTGCTGGTCGGCGCACAGATGCTGATGATGTTGCTGCTGCTGGTGGAGGTGCTAGTCGGCGCACGGCTGCTGCTGTTGTTGTTGCAGCAGCTGCCGGACATAGAGACACTTGTAGTGTTGGTTCCGCCGTTGCTGCTTCTGATGCTGCTGCTGATGAGGGTGGTGCTGGTCGACGTACGGCTGTTGCTGTTGTTGCTGCTGCAGCTGCCGGACATAGCGACACTTGTAGTGTTGGTGCCGCCGTTGCTGTTGCTGCTGCTGTTGGTGCTGCTGTTGGGGCTGGTCGGCGCACGGCTGCTGATGTTGCTGCTGCAGCAGCCGGCGGACGTCGAGATACTGGTCGGGTTGGTGCTGCTGTTGTTGTTGCTGGTGCTGGTGCTGGTGCCGTTCGGCGCACAGATGCTGCTGTTGTTGCTGCATCAACCGGCGGACGTGGAGACATTGGTAGTGCTGGTGCCGCCGTGGCTGGTGGTGGTGCTGCTGGTCGGCGCATGGCTGCAGCTGCTGTTGTTGCATCAGCCGGCGGACGTCGAGATACTGGTCGTGTTGGTGCCGCCGTCGCTGTTGTTGGTGGTGGTGTTGATGGTGCCGGTCGGCGCACAACTGTTGCTGCTGCAGCAACCGGCGGACGTCGAGATAATGGTCGTGCTGGTGCCGCCGTTGCTCCTGCTGCTTCTGCTGCGGCTGTTGGTCGGCGGTCGACTGTTGCTGGTGAGAATGGCGTGTGCAAAGCCGCATCTAGGGGTGTTGGTGTTACTGGTGTTGCTACGGAGGGTGCAGCTGCTCATGCTGCTACACATGGTGGTGCTGGTTGGAGTGCGGAGAGTGCCGTTCCTACTGGAGATCAGCGCGCTGCTGCTGATGTGCGGAGGGCTACAACTTGGGGTGTTGTTACTGCTGCTACTGCTGCTGGTAGTGCCGCTGCTGCCGGTAGTAAAGGTACTACATGTGGTGGTCCTAATGGGCAAAGAGCTGGCTATGTTGCTGCCGGAGACCCCTTGGCACATGTTGGTGGTGGTTGGCGCTCAGCCTTTGCTACCAACGTCCATGAGCAGAGGACTGCGGCGAGTGGTGCTGCATCTGCTGCAACTGCTACATCTATGGGACTTGCGGCTGCCGGAGCTCGCTCGCGCCGGGCTGCTAGTGTTGGTGATGGTGCTTGTGGGCGCAGACATGTGGCTGGTGGCAGGGCCGCTGGTGGTGCTTCTGCACCTGCCTGTGCTGACCCGCGCCCTGTTGCTGCGGCATGGGCTGTTGGACAGAGAGATCCAGCAGGTGATGGCGTTGCTAGTGGTGCTCCCGCAAGTGCCGGTCAGCGACTCGCCGATGCTGCCACAGCCCGTGGGCAGAGGATTGACAGCGGTGCCGGTTATGCAGCTACCGGTGCCAATGGGCAGGGTGCTTCTGCTGCCGGGCGGAGGGCTGGAGCTGGTTGGCGGCGAGATGATGCTGTTGGAAGGTGGCGAGATGCGGTTGCTACAGTTGGTGCCCATGCTGGAGCTTCAGGGTCGGAACCGGGCCTAAGTGCATCGGGTGTTCTATCCCCGTCGCGGGGGGGATGTTACACTTGCGCTCCGTGTGGCATACGGTTTGCTGGGCGTAAATGGCGCTCTAATTTCGCCAGACACACGAACATGTTCATAACTGGCAATGGCCCCTCTACTTCCGCACACTGTCGCCAAGCTCGCCACCTTGCGACCTCCTCTCCGGCCTTGTTTTCCCTTTGTGCCTCGGGCGACCACCTTCTATCTGCCACCCAAGCTCGCCCTCTTACCGCTCCATGCCTACACTGTGTGGCTGCTCCCGTTTCTCCAATGTTGCCCCACGACTATGTTGGCAGCTCCCGGCCGCCGCTTATTGGATCACGCCCCCTCCGAATGGCTGTCACCCCTCCCCCCCCTGCTTGGGGTGGCCTCCCCCCCTTGGCTCCACTCCCTTCCCCACCCCGGGCCGAACCGGAGCTTACCCCCCTCACTCCCCCCCCTACACATGATGGACCCCCGATACCTCATGGACAACCTTTTATGCCCTCATCTGCAGCTGCACTCCGCCGAGAGGCTGCTCTCCGATCCCCCCTCGGGCCGCTACTCCTGCCTCATGGTGCTCCGACAACGACCCGGTCGCTTGTCTACTTGAGTTTAGACCTGTCACTGCGGCCCGAGGGGTTTGTGCGACAGCGAGAGACGACCTACGTTCTGCCCTACAAGACACCCTCGAATATGCGACCTCCCTTCCCTCAACGGACTCTCGGGCTGCTGGAGCTTTTTTTGGCAATTCACCTCTTTGGCGGCCTCCTCTTCCGACCGTTCCCGGCGGCGACCGGTGCTCGCATCTGCTCCCTGGTTCAACGTCGAGTCCGTCTCTGGTTCTCTACGTCCGGAGAGGACGGACTCACGGGCATTCACACCCTTCTACGTGATATTCGAGATGGAGGTGAGCTTGCACGTGCGTGCCCGGGAGCTTCTGCGCCTAGACGCCCCGGCGGTCGGGGCCGGGGTGGGGGGGGCTCTCGCCGTCGCCGGGCCCAGAACACTCAACGGGAGCAGCACCACCCACCGACTCGCCTTTCTGAAAGTGACCTCCGACGCCGTGCTGCCTTCCGTCGGGCCCGTGAGCTAGTGGAAGTTGGCCAGTTGCGACGGGCCCGGATGGCCCTAGACGGAGCCGACTTCGGAATGGTGGAGGACGCGGACGCGGCTTTGGCCGCTCTTCAGCGGTTGCATCCTCCTCCCGGTACTCCCCATCCAGACTGTGATCTCCCCGACCCTCTGCCCCCCCCCGGCGCGCCCACCCCTCACGTATTTAGATGACAGTGACAGCCTCAAAATATGGGAGGAGTCTATGCTCCTTGTCTTGAGAAAAGCACCTCGCTTGTCAGCCCCCCACGTTGATGGCTGGCGATGGGAACATGTCCGTGACTTGAATGTTCCGGCATGGCGTAAGTGGGTTAACCGCTACTCGGCGGGAAACATTCCCGAGGCTGCGGCGGACTTTCGGGCGAGTGCGACCGGGTGGGCTCTTCACAAGCGAACTGGGGTTGACCGCGACGCCACTCGCCTTCGAGGTGAGGCTCCTAAAGTCCGGCCGTTGGCTGCTGGCAGCGTTTTGTCGCGGTTAGCTCATTGTCACGCCATAGCGCGGATAGCGACTGTCGCGGCCGACCACCTGGGCCTTGTACAACGATCGGTTTTCACCAAAGCGGGTATCGAGCGAGCCATTCATACCACTCGCATTGGTCTACAAGCTATTCCTGATTGCAGCCTTCTAAGCTTGGACCTGGAAAACGCCTTCAACACCATCTCCCGCCGGAGTTTCCTTGCGGAGCTGTACAAGAACCCTGACTTGCATCCCATTATCCCGTTGGTTGAGATGATATATTCACGGGACTCCACGGTGTATTACTTCGACCCCAACGATGCTTCGCTCCTAAACGACACGGTTCAATCTCGTACGGGTGTCCGTCAAGGAGATCCTCTTGGCCCGCTTTTGTTCAACCTGGCGATAAGCACCCCCCTCCGGAATATTGGAGAACGGTGCAAGGATTCAACGGCGATCCAAGCCTTTTCTGATGATGGCAAGTATTCGATCAAAACGCCTTTCGTCCCGACTGTGATTACGGTGGCTACGGAGGAAATGGGGAAAGTATGCTCGAATGTTCAACCAATCAAATCTTCGTGCATGGTACCTCCGGATACGGCCCTTGAATTTGTCGAGGTGATACGGGCGATGGTCCCCGTTGTTGCGGGTACTAGTAACCTTGGAGCCCCTTTGGCGATGGATTTCTCGATGGTAGACGGCCCTCCAGCGTCTCATAACGAGAACTATGTTCACTCTTGGCTGCAAGACACCGTTGAGGCTCATCAACTCCTCTTGGACAAGATTTTATGCTTTGCTATGTCAGACTTCGGAGGGACTCACGCCGCTTTCCGCTTGATGATCACGTGTGCGGTACGCCGCTATGGTTTCTTGCTCCGCACCCTCCCCCCAGATATCTGCCGACCGTACCTTGCTACTGCAGATAGGGCCGTTCGTGCGGCAGTTTATCGAATCTTGGGCGTTTCTTTGGACGCACAAACACTCGATCAACTGAATTGTGCTAAACGACAGCTCTCCCTCCCGGCGGAGTTTGGGGGGCTTAATGTACCGTCCCTCGAGCTCGACGCCGAACTTGCTCACTATGCTTCATTCACTGCGACCCTCGCCAACCTGATTACTGATTACGAGTCCGAGTCGCTAGGTCCTTTGTACGGTCTCATCCGACAGGGACTACTGAATGTTGCCACTTCTACTTTACCGTGGGCGGTCCAATTGCGCAATTCGTACGACTCTATCTCCACTATGGGCGGGTTTTCGGAATCGGAGCTTGTGGTTTTGACTAACACACTGAACCAAAACCTTTCTGATTATGCCGGGCCCGATGTCGAGTTGGTGGTATCTACGGTCAACAATGCGTGGCACCCGCTACCCAAGTAACTAGCCTACAACTTCCGACTCCCGATGCTCTTACTCGCTTGGGAGATTCTGGGGGCCACATCCAACGGGGCATTTCGCGCATTCTTCGTGCCCGGGCCTACCTTGACCTCTTGGCGTTCTGCAGACCTTCCCCACCGGACTATATGAGGGTGACTTCGGGTACGGGTCGCGGGGCTTTGGCTCTCTTTTTCGCTTCACATGAGTCCAGTTTCAAGGTGCCATCCGATTGCTATATGATGGCAGCCCACCGGGTGCTTGGCTTGACTGCGGAGCGCGCCGCTCATGTTCGAAAATGCCCTCGGTGCAATGAGGCCCCTTCAGAATCTCGCGGGTATGGATCTTCGTCGACGGTATCGGGCATCTTTATGTCGGGTGAGCGCTCAACATCCGCTATGCTCATGGACCATATCCCCCGGTGCCCGTGCTCTTGGTATATCATTCAACTCCATGACCGCATTGTCCACGTGCTTGAAGAGTTCATGCTTGAAGCGGGGGCTACTAAGGGCCGGGACTTGCGGTTGGAGGTCCGCCGTATTCGGTCGGGAGCTTCACGTGATCGTCCTGGGGATGTGGTTTGGTTGGACTTCATGGCTCCGCACCGCCATCTTGTTGTTGATGTGACGGTTACAAGTGCTCGCACGAACACCAACGTTCCTCGTATAGGTGCTCGCCTTCCACTCCATGGCAGCCTTGCATTGGGAGCTCAGCAAGGCAAACTTGATGCGGACCTCCGCACTTCCGCTTTGCTTGACACGCCTTCGGTTCAGTCGGTCCATGACTACTACCCCTTCGCCATGGAGGATGGGGGCCGGTTGGCGCCGATGGCGGCTGAGTTGGTCGATCGCTTGGCTATTTTGGTGGCTGTACGTCGCTTCCCTGGCATGGGGGCCGCTGACTCTCGTTCCCTGCGCTATGACAGTTATGTCCGTATGCAGCATTTTGTTCGTCGATCTACTTCTCTTCCGTTTCGGCGTTTTTTGGGGGATGTGCGACGAGAATTCATGCAACGTCTTTCTGCTGCTCTTCATGGCACTCTGGGTTCTTATCTCCGCGACGCTTTTCAGGAGGGCAGTGCTGGTGCTGGGGCATGCCTTCCTGTTCCTCGGGCTTAGGTTTTTTCTTCCTTTCTTTCTTTTTCTTGCTTGGTGGCCTCCACTGCTTTTTCTTGTAAGAAATGTTTTATGCAGAAGGAGCCGCGTCGTGAAACCCAATGCTAGGCAGGTAAGCCTCCGCATCAAACATCGATGTATTCATTGCATCATGATGCGTCTGCCGCATCATCCGCATCAATGCGTCCATGAATTAGTGCTCAATTTAATCAATGCGTCCATGAATTAGTGCCCCATTTAATCAATGCATCCATGAATTAGTGGCCCATTTAATCAATGCGTCCATGAATTAGTGCCCCACTTAATCAATGCGTCCATGAATTAGTGGCCTATATAATCAATGCGTCCATGAATTACTGCCCCATATAATCAATGCGCCCATGAATCACTGCCCCATATAATCAATGCGTCCATGAATTAGTGGCCTATATAATCAATGCGTCCATGAATTAGTGGCCTATATAATCAATGCACAACGAATTACCTGTACATTTTTGGAACATCGACCGCATCGATGCATATAATTTATTATATTCAATTAGCGATAATTTGTATATCATTCTTTCACGTACACATTTAATAGATGCACTAAGTACATGGTACGGATGTGAGAAATGCCGTTGAAAGTTTACTGCTTCTTAAGCGTCTAAAGCTACGGTAACCCGTAGTTGAGTCATACGCGTTTAATCGACGATGATTCGAATTTTGAAATGGGCGTTGACTCCACAGACGCGACCTGTCACCTCACTCACCTGTGGTCGACGTGCATTGACGTTTGTCACACGTGGACTACGGCATGTCTTGCAAGCCAATTGCACCGTCCGATGTGCGTGAGTTTCAAATTGACGGTCACATTTGAGCCAAACTTGGATTGCGATTGTTTGTTGTTGAACAATACACTCACACTATACTCTTACGCTTCACCCGCCGAATGTACGCGCCTCGCCAAATCTGTGGTCATATTGATAATAAAGAGTTGAAATTTTGAATTACATCGAGGGCGAGAATTGCCGGGCGTTGCGACGACGTTTAATACAAATTCTGCACAACAATTGTCAAACCATCATCATTCCCCCGTTAGCCGTCGCCACACAGTCCCTACAACCGCGGTTTGTTTTCGAAAAACCTGCGACAATGCGGAAACGTGGCCGCCCCCGACAAACTTTGCCTCAACAACAATCAGTGAAGCCCCAAGGCGCTTCCGAAGGCCCACTGCGCACCCCTACTAGTCACTTCGATGCTCACGCTGGTAAAGATTCTTATGTGGTTGGAGTTGTGTTGGCTGAGGTTTTCCGTTTGGGGGTCCCCCACTACCATATTCGTTGGGAAGGCCTGCCGAGCGGAAGCGATACGCTCGAGCCTGCTTCCCACCTGCAAGATCCTGCGAGCCAAGCTGTGATACATGCCTATATGAAGTCACGCTCATGTGATGACGACGATGGAGCATCTAGAGACGCAGCTGAGGAATCTGCTTCTGTCGCTGTCCCACTTTCGTTGACTAGCCTGTCGAAGTCTAGCGCTTCATTCGGCGAAGGCGTTTCGCTATCCGGCGCTCCCATCACCGTCGACGCGGACGAGGACGGGAGAATAGAGGTGAAGCACGCCCGTGTATCAAGTGTTTGGTCATCGATATATTTGTTGTTTGTAGTCTCCGGGCATTCTACCAGCAGTGGCGAAAGTGAGGGAAGCCTTCAAGGAAGCCGTGCAAAGGCGCCTCGTGTCCGACCGACAAGGGCACCAAGAGGACTTACTAATCGCAATCACATTGGACGTTAGGTATGCCCTATGTTTATATGGGTTTATATTATTGTTTATATGTATTTGATAGTGTTGGTTTGACATGATGTAATTTGTTTTTGCTTATATCATTCGTATGTGTAGGTGGAAAAACTTCGACTTTCCGACGGCTGACAGGCAGATGCGGGAGAAAGCTTATGGCTACACGCGAGCTGTGTTTGCTGCTGATTGGGCACTTGAAAAATCTACATCTAACCCGTCGGTGGAAGCTCAGCCAAAGGCGACCACAGAACCACCGCCGAAGAAGGCGAGGACGGGCGGACTGGCCAATATGATGGAGTTGCTTCGCGCTGCAGGTGATTACGTTATGCAATTGTATGAATTAGAGTTTTATTAATGAGCTCACGTCAATTCATTGCGTGATTAACTCGCGTATGTCTTAATGAATAATAGTCACTGCGGTAATTAAAATTTAATTCTTTCATCCTTCATCACCTTTCATCTTTCAGTTATGATGTGAATTGTGAAATTATGAAATGTGACTGCACTGCAGAGGACGAAGTTGACGAGACTCCGTCCGGGTTGGGGGAGGAACAAGGGGTTCTCAGCGCGACAACGGAGCTTGATGAATACCTAGCCTTGCTACAAGTGCGGCAAAACAATCCAGACGGGGTTGCGTTCGACGTATTGGAGTGGTGGAGGGTACATTCTTGGCGCTATCCCAATGTAGCCATGATGACTCGTGGATTTTTTGCATTGCCTGCATCGTCTGCTGGAGTTGAGCGTTTGTTCAGTGCTGCAGGCAAGAAGCACGGGGATGCGCAAAAATCGACATCGGAGGGATCGCTAGAGGTGTCTCTTATGGTATTTCAGAATGTAGCATAGGGGGTGTACCGGTGTAGTCTAATAGATCTACAAGCTTTTAACGCACTGAATTTGTACGCGAATACGTCATGTTTTTACAAACAAGCTACACAATGCGCACGAACATTTCATAATATGCAAATGCATACTGCACAATGTCGAAATATGCACATGCGTCTAATCAAATTTACTCTATGCATCTACTTTATCGCACGTGACGAATTGACAGTACATGCATACTCCGCATATTACAAATTTCGACATGGATTTTGGTTTGTTCATTATTAGTATCCTCATCATATACATGTTCCCGATGATCCCAATTGAGCGGCTAGTCGGCGGGTCACTCCGTTGCAGCCAAGACAACCTGGAGAGGGTTAAACTCACAACCTGGAGAGGGTTATACTCGTGGGCGGGCCAGTCTAGGCGGCCGTTGTCAAGAGGGGGAGGGAACCAAACAAATGGTCAAAATTTTAACAAACTTGTATGGGACGTCCCATACAATATCCAACTCATTTTAGTTTTCTAGACAAACTTATGTAATTGAAAACATCCACCCAGAATATGAATTTTGCCAACACACCGATGCGCAGGATGTATCAATATATTCGCCCTGCATCACCCGCATCAATGCGTCCTTGAATTAGTGCTCAATTTAATCAATGCGTCCACGAATTAGTGCCCCATTTAATCAATGCATCCATGAATTAGTGGCCCATTTAATCAATGCGTCCGTGAATTACTGCCCCATTTAATCAATGTATCCATGAATTACTGCCCCATATAATCAATGCGTCCATGAATTAGTTGCCTATATAATCAATGCGTCCATGAATTAGTGGCCTATATAATCAATGCGTCCATGAATTAGTGGCTTATATAATCAATGCGTCCATGAATTACCAGTTGAATTAAAAAAATTATGTATCATTTTTTGATGCATTGCAGTTGATACTTGATCTTTAACTTTTTTGGGTGATGCGGAGGTTTATAGGCAGGCCGCGTCTCTGGACAGATGACGACGATTAGACAGCCCTAACGCCTAACACGTAAGCGCAACAAACAGGCGTAAGCAATATGGGCAGAAACCTATTTAACCCCAATGCAATAGAGGGAGGTGACAGAACCATTTAACAATTCCATTGTTCACTTACAACATATACTGCTTAAGTACAGCAGTGAGATATCTTTCACTAGCATCTCTCGACAACAACATCTTGCCATCTTGCAAAGACAGAACTAGACAGATTAGAACTAATTTGTGCTAGCGTTTAGCTTGAGGAGGCTAATCGCCACACTGGTTTCGGAGCTCTTTGGTCGACGCACGTTTTCGCTACTCATTGATTCGCCCGACGTTGCTTTATTGACTCGATATGGCTTCTGTATTGACCCGGACGTTACGTGGTAGTCGTAATTCATGTTGGAGGGACTAAATTGTCGAACGTGAAGCTTGTGTTACACTGTTACAACGTGAGCCTCGTAGCGGTAAAACTTGGTTCCCGGCTGGCTCTGTTGCACCTAACGAAGAGCCAGTTGATGCTGCCGTTCGTGAGTTACACGAGGAAACCGGCCTTACTTTGACACCGCATGACTTGACACTACTGAGTGACGCACCTGTTCGTGTTGCGTTACCTCAAGGACAACATAATGTTTACGTGTACTCGGCTTATGTTCCCGTTTCGTTCGCAACGAGTCACTTACGTACTCCTGCTCAGCTCGAGCAGGCTATTACTACCCAGTCGACTATTAATCCGGATGGTTCTTACGTCGTCCCGGAAACGATTGACATTGGCGGTCTGAATCTTACGCCCGCTCAGACGGGGATACTTCGTGCTGTGAAACATAAGAGCGAGTTACTTCACTTCGGTTACGTGACTCAATGGGAGACTTTTCGTCGTGTAGTCTATACGCATCAGCCACTCCTTCATGACAACACGACTATTCCAAGAAAGTTCTTAATGTACTCCCGTTTTACGTCAGTCGACTCTGGTCCTGTCTGGCTACTGATACGTGGACACATCAATCAGCTGTGTGGTGAAACGCCAACGGATTTACGTGTGGGAATGCCGATGCCTACCCGGAACCTGGTTGGACTACTTGTGACCCTAACGGAGACACAGCGTAAGGTTGCGATTAACTCTCCATTGCAGTCTGGTCGAAACTCTAATGAACTGGAGGATTGGCTTGAAGCTCAGCCTCAGCGTTTTCTAATGCTCGGAATTACGGCTGACTCGTACGGCTCGGTTATCTGGGTTACGTCACAGTTCTCATGTCATGTAAATGGGTGGTGGTTGAACCGTAAAACCCAAGCTGCTATTCCATCTACCTATGACATGCTTGTCGCGGAGTTACGCAAGACTACGTTTCTCCCGAACATCCAAGACGACGCAATTAACGCTTTGCTCAATCTTACGCAAAGCAACATGACGAGTTACGCCGTCTACACCAAGCAGTACAATGACTTCTTACGTCGGTCAAGTCAGAACCTGACAGCCGATGTGCAGTGCGTACGCTTCATTAACGGTCTGGCAAACTTTACGTTGAAGAATCAGGCGAAGTCACACCGAGCTCAGAAGTGTTACAACGTCACTCTGGTGGAGCTGCAGAATTTCCTGAAAAACGTCGTAACGGATTCACCGGAACTCGGTAATATGCGGTCTTCTGCTGGCCCGTCTGCTCAACCCTCAAGGAAGCGCAACTCTGACGACCCTCTCGTCGGAGCCTCTAAGATCTGGAAGCGCAATGGTGGTGGCCGTGGTCGAGGCCGTGGACGTGGAAGCAATCAAGGTGGTGGCCGTGGTCAAACATCTTCAAACATTGGCCGCGTTGACTTCAACACACTCGCTAATGCAATGACCCCTGAGGAGCGCAAGAGGCACATGGAGGAGGGACTTTGCTTCAAGTGCCACAAGAAGGGACACCGTTTGTTTCAGTGCCCGGAACTGAAGGGCAAAGCACCTATGGAGGCACCGCAATCTAAGAAGCAATGATGGTGGCAAGGCTGTTCTACCAACGAACTGGAGCAGCCGGCTACACATACTGTTCGTTCTGAGACCATGTTAGCGACAGAGGTCGTCGATATACCTTCGGCATCTCCATCGACTACAATCGCGACACCTGCAACTTTAGTAGCAGGTCGTCGTCGTCAGACTAAGCAGAGAAAGAGTCGTAAATCTGTAACCGTACGTTCAATTGATTGGAAAACTGGTTGACTATGTTTTTGACCCTCTGCATGCACGATTCAACTTCACAATGGAGGGATGTGCTGATGATGAAGGTCTAAACTCGCACGGTGACTTACTTCGCTGTTCACCGAGTGACTCGATTCTTGAGAGGGACTTGTCAGGAGAACGGATGTTCATTAATCCACCCTGGGAGTTAGCTGAGCAGATTGCACAACATTTTGAGGATTGTCGTCGAACATCTCCGACATCTACGATGGCTGTTTTTGTACAACCGAAATGGGCAAAATTTGCTTCGCCGACTAAGCACTGGAAACTCTACCAAGAATTCCCAGCGCGGACACAGCTTTTTACTCGCCAGTCACTACTGAACCCATCGCAACATGAGGTGGTTGCTCCAGCTCCTTGGCCTGTATAGTTGTGGTTAGTCGACGCAGATTGTGCTTTTTACGACTCGACGTCACCTACAGCATCTAATCAACCCGACTCGGTACCTGTACCTCCTGGCGACGCGGAACAGTCCATCGCTACGCTGCGACAATTTTCTTCGACAACTATAGCCCTACTGACTGACCTTACGGAAGCTCGTCCGTTAATTCGCACTGAGCTGACTGTGAAAACTCCTGATGGCGGACACCAAATTTCTGGATTAGTGGACTGCGTTGCGACGCTTGATTTTGTGTCTGAAGACTTCGTACGACGCTTTGCTTTAAAGACTCGAAAGTCTGTGACTAAGACCCATGTTCGACTCGCCAACGGACAACGAGTGACTTCTTCGACAGTCTGTGATATTACTTTTGAGCTGGCTCGACACGAATTTCGCCGGACTTTTTACGTCTTACGTGATTTACGTGCTGCTGACTCAATCCTGGGTTTACCATGGCTTGATGACGAACATGCCTCTTTACAATTTGGTTCAACCCGAGTTTTTACTCTAATGGACGGCACAACAGTGGAGACTACACTCGAGGAGCGACGCCCTGAGTGTCTGCTGCTGACATCTACTAAAGTTCAGAAACTCATGCGCAAGACGCGCCGCAGCAGAGGACGTCACGCTGAATTTTACGTCATTGAACTTACGTCAACCGCTGAACAACCAACTGACTTTCACAGTGGTGAGCACCTAACTGCAGAACAACGTGACAACTTCCGATCGTTACTCTACGATGACTTCCCGGAGTTACTGCAACATGTCGACTCTCCACATGTAAGCCGACAGTGGGATCATCCCATTGAAACAACTAGCACGATGCGACGCCAACGGCTGAACAGATTGTCACCTGTAGAGCGCGCTGAACTGAATCGACAGCTCAAAGACGCCGTGGAGGCTGGTCTTGTGCGAAAAGCTGATGGCTCGCTAGTCTGTGGATTGACTACCGTGGCCTTAATGAGGTTACGCGTAAAGATGCTTACCCACTTCCGCGTGTGGATGACACGCTCGACGAACTTAAGGACGCGAATTTTTACACACACCTTGACCTTGCTTCTGGCTTCTGGCAAGTACGAGTGCGTGATCATGACATCCACAAGACGGCATTTCAGACACATGATGGCTTAATGGAATGGGTCGCCATGCCGTTTGGACTGTGCAATGCACCCGCTACATTTCAGCGGATGATGAATGACATACTTCGCGACTTTTTACATAAGTTCGTTACTGTCTACCTCGATGACGATTGTATCTACAGTCGAACTCTGGAGGAACATCTGGAGCACCTGCGTTTCGTTTTACAACGATTCAAAGAGGAGGGCCTGAAGTTACGCCTTAAGAAATGCTTCTTCGGCCTGCAAGAGATGGAGTATCTGGGCTACACTGAGTCAGCTGGTAAAATTTCGGTTTCCACAAAGAAAGTCGAGGCCGTTGCGGACTGGCCAGTGCCCAAGACGCAGAAGGAGGTTCGTAGTCTCGTACAGTTCTGCAACTTCTATGCCAGATTTATTCATCACTTCAGCGACCTTACGGCTCCATTGACGGACTTACTCTGGAAGTCCCAGCCACAGAAGGTTACGCTGACGCTTGCATGTTTGGAAGCCTTTGAGACTCTCAAGTTACGGCTCATTTCCGCGCCATGCTTGATCCTTCCGGAGGTCGGCTCGGACGCGACGTTCACCGTAGCTACAGATGCTTCGACAGTGGGGATTCCAACAGTCATGTTGCAAGACCAAGGAGGAGGTCTTCAACCAATCTCTACTAGGCGCGAAAGCTGAATCCAGCTGAGCGTGGTAACACTTACCCTGCGTACGACTTAGAAGCTTTGGCCGTATGCGAAGCTGTCAAGCATTGGAGGTGCTATCTTGAAGGATGCTCTAAGTTCCTTGTCGTAACAAACCACGACACACTGCGACATCTGCTCAAGCAACCGAACAACATGTTGAACAAGCGGCAAGCAAGATACCTGCGGGATTTGCAACCGTTTGTGGGCTCGATGACACTTGCATATCGCAAGGGAGCTCTAAACGAAGCTGACCCGTTAAGCCGGCGTCCAGACTTCGTACCTTAGGCCACAATTTCATTATTTTGGGATGGCGAGGTTCCGTCAGATCGAAAATTACGACGGAAGTCCCATCTGCTGTTTGAAGACGCGCAGTTAAATTTGCTGATTGTTAACGCGTTGCAGCTGAGCCCTGAGTTCGCTGATCTCATTCGCGAGGGGTACTCCCAAGACTCGTTTTATGGGGACGAGAGTGAGTGGACGACAGACAGCCGGATTGAAGCCAGAGAGTCAGAGACGGATACTTTTGGCGCCTCGATCGCCACTGTATACCACAGAACTCTGAGCTCCGACTGAGATTGATCACAGAGCCGCACGAAAGTTCGTCAGCTGGTCAGAGAGGAGTTGCTAGCACTCTTGCTAAGGCACTCGACAGATTCTGGTGGAAACGAATTCGCCAATATGTAAAAGATTTTTGTGAACGGTGCGTCGTATGTCGACGAGCAAAGATTCGACCGCAGATGGCTGCGACCCTTTACCCACTACCTGTTCCACCCAGACCGTGGCATACAGTTGGTCTTGACTACTTGACACACTTGCCTGAGAGCAATGGCTTTAACAATGTGCTGATTGTAGTAGACCATCTAACTCGAATGGCCCATTTTCTGCCGTGTACAAAGATTGTTATTGCCGAAGAAACTGCGACTTTGTTTTTACATGGAGTCTACCGTTTACATGGACTACCCCGTGTGCTGATTAGCGACCGCGACCCGAAATTCGTCAGTGCCTTATGGCAGACACTTTGGCGACGCCTTGGCACGCGCCTGAACATGTCTTCCAGTCGACATCCAAAAACAAACGGATTGACAGAGCGCGTGAACATCACGTTTCAGCAGCTTCTTCGTTGCTTTTGTTGCTATGATGGCTATGATTGGACAACACTACTACCGCAAGTGGAATTTGCGTACAACGCTTCGCGTGCACTCGGAATTGAGCACACACACCGTTTGAGTCTAATTTTGGATTCTCTCCTGAGGAGCCTCCTGACCTGTTGTTCAGCATGCGACCATCGATTCCAGTTTCGCAAGACGCAACGGAACGGTTGAGATTTTTACAGGACGTACATACTATGGTATTCTCAGTGTTACAGCTACACAAAGACGAGATGCAAGCGCACACACAACCGTCTACAGCGCCACACTTCGCCAGAGGAGACAAGGTGTCAGTCGTCACAGCAAACCTTTTTCTACGTGGACAACCGAACCGGAAACTCAGAGACAGACATCTTGGACCTTTTTCAGTGGAAGAGCAAATTGGGAAACACCGTTACAGATTGAAACTTCCAGCGACAGTACGCTTATACCATGTGTTCCATGTCAACAGTTTACGACCATGCTCTACCGCTCCACTACGACCAGCTGTCCCGGTAACTGTACCTGAAGGAGACGACGAGGAGTTTATGTCTCACACATCTCTCTTGTGTGCATCAAGTCGCTACCTGGGCGACGAGGCAGATACCTACTCTTCATGACACACTTCAATGATGACGATATTCCACCTGTCTGGCACCGGTTGAACGAAGTACACCGAAAACAGCGTTACAAGATTTCTTGGAGACGCCCCAATGGCACAAGTTTGCCAAGACTCAGGCGTACATCGACTTCATGCACGCTCATCCAGCGCGCATTCGTGAGTCCCATTAACTGCTTAAGTAAAGGAGCTTAGGCCACGGAGGTTTGCCTCGCGGCAACCTCATTGATCTGTCAAGAGTGGGAGGGTACGAGTGTGACGAGTACAATCCTGCAACAGTACATTGCATGACATTGTCCATGTACTCGTTACTAATTCCAATTCGTGCTTTTCCATCGGACGGACGTACAAACGTGGGTACGTCGCTACTGCAATATTCATAAGGGTGATGATGCTACAGTACGACCAGTACCTCCCGGTACGTAAAGATATGCATAGTTAATCTAACTAGCCAGATGACGCGCCTAAGCGAGTTCTTCGATGCAGAAGGAGCCGCGTCGTGAAATCCAATGCTAGGCAGGCCGCGTCTCTGGACAGATGACGACGGTTAGACAGCCCTAACGTCTGACACGTAAGCGCAACAAACATGCGTAAGCTATTTGGGCAGGAACCTATTTAAGCCCAATGCAGTAGAGGGAGGTGACAGAACCATTTAACAATTCCATTGTTCACTTACAACATATACTGCTCAAGTACAACAGTGAGACATCTTTCACAAGCATCTCTCGACAACAACATCTTGCCATCTTGCAACGACAGAACTAGACAGATTAGAATTGATTTGTGCTAGCGTTTAGCTTGAGGAGGCTAACCGCCACAAGAAAGGGAAGTAAAAGGGGGAAACCCCACAGATCTAAGCTCGCCGGACATGGAAACATGCAACAACATCAGCAGTGCCGTCATGCAAAGCATCGCGAAGATAGTAACCCAAGGTACCATGAAGAGCCTCAAAGAGACGTTGCATGAATTCTTGACGGAGAGCCCCAAACTCCCAGAAACCGGCGAAAGGAAACAAAACTATACCGACAAACGAAGCTTTTCATGCCGACATTCCACTCATGGCGCAATGAACGAGAATCCGCTATCTATACATGTATTGGTCTCACGACGTTATCCTATTGCTATGATCCTACAGTTTTAATGTATCTTATTCCTCCGTTCATGCATCGTCCATGGCATGCGTGGCGGGTGGGAGTTCATCTTGGGCCGTCACACGCCTAAATACTAAGATCGGACTCATTGGGTTTCGAACCCGCGACCTTGCTCGTACTAGGCGTACGCTTTACCGGCGCACCGGAAAAGAATGGACGTCTTCTTAGTGGCTTCTCACCACTAAGTTCTACTCACGACACATGGGTGCAGCGGACTCTCGTTCATGCAGCAATTTTTCATTCGTCGACCGGGATTGGATCCGAGTAGTAAGCAACAACGAGTACCCGGAACGTCTTGGGTTTGCCCTTGGTTTCGTGGGCCCGGAACCCAAAAAACAGGTTCCCACTCGAGTCGGCACCATGAAACTTAGGTACGCACTCGTCCCGGTACCATACGTTTTGAGAGGAATCGCGCGATCCGAAGCCATGCATTCGTCAATACTCGGAGGCACCGAAACCATATTTTGTAAGTAACTGCTGGCATCGGTTATACATTTTGTAAGTAATCCCTCGATTCTCCAATTCTTGAACAATTACTGAATCGTTGTACCCTCGAGACGTTATCCCCGGCACTGACCGATTCCCGGCGGGGACCAAGAAAGGTCTGCCCTAAGGGTTTATACCCGTCCGTGCGTCGGCCCTACAGGTACCCGCGAGAAATTATTATATGCCAATATTTACCCTAGGAAACGTTTTGCCAAATATTTCAGATTGCTTACAATTTGGCCAGAAGACACCCACAGGCGGGCATGCGGGTCGATTATCGTGTATGTATCATAGGGTTGGGTGAGTGCGTTCACGCGAAGCATAGATTCGCTGAGCGCGAAAGCAAAGAGTGCCAGGCTCGTGGCTAGTTCCAGCTTACGAGGCGAGGGCTAGCTAGAGCTGACCGTTGGGGAAGTCGTTTGGTCGTTGGTTGCGTCTAACTACGAGGGCAAGGTGGTTGCCATGCAGGTGCGACGCGCCGCTATTAACGGTAATAGTAACCGCTAGTGGTACGGTCCCGTACACATGGGAGTTGGTTATGCAAACCTCTAGATTTAACTCAATCTCACCATTTACCCTAGGGCACGTTTTGCCAGTAACCTAAAGCCAAAGGCTTGCACATCCAAAATTAGTGTTGCGGGGCGGACGGGGCAAGCCAGCCGAAGAAACGCCAAGCAGCACGTGAAGGGGTCATGGTAGGGTCAATGTACTTTCCTTCGGTCACGGAGCTATTCTTAGCCCAATCACCCATGTATTTGATGACGGGGAGGGGGGCGCCGATGCAGTTGGCAGCGGAAGCTACCCCTTTCCGGAGGTTATTTGATGTCCACTTAAAGCCGGCTTGAGCGTTGGTTTTTACAGTGCTGAGCGTAATGGCCATCCAGGCGGAAAGTGTTGCGGCGTCTCTCCACTCGGCGGAGGCTTCAACAGGTGAGAAGCTCCAAAAGGCGTTAAGGGGGGTCGCTTGTAGTGGGTCGCGAAGAAGGCATATCGTTGCCGGGTGTAGTAGTCCAGGAGGTCGGCTAAGACATGGTTAGCGGGTATAGGGACTGCATTAATAAGGCTAGCACCAATTTGTCACGAGTGTCGCGGCGTTGGTCCCCTTTGGACTTGCGGACGAACAGACAAATTTGTTGAGAGGGTCGGTCGACGCTGATGTCGCCCGTGAGGCAGCGGGCGCCGGTTTCTGCGCGGCAGAAAAAAGTGTAATTGACACACACCGCCAGGCAAGCGCGAAAAAATTCGAGTAGAGGGAGGTGAGCGGGTGACCACGTGAGGCGGTCGCGGAGGGTGTTAGCGGCCGTTGAAATGTCGAGGGCGACGGGGGCGGGTAGCGGAAGTCTTGTGTCGGCCGGTACGAGGCGGTGCTGTACCATTTCGAGGCCGCGTCGTGCGTCGGCGAGTAAGTCTCCGACAGCGATGGGCGGTAGCTGGGGGTCGCGGAAGTACTTGTTCACAGCTGAAAATAATGGCTGCATAGAGCTGGCAGCCACTGTGCCGAGCATGCCTAACCATACAGTGTACCGAACCATGGTGGCTAGAGTGGCATGTAGCGGGGGAGGTTTTCCTCTGTACATAAAGCGAAAAAATTGCGTAAGGCGCTGTCATAATTCGCATAGGTAGACGGCGCTAGTGAGCTACTGAGTAGGCTGATGGTTGTAACCCCTAAAGTATCCGTCCCTAAGAGGGATTGAAAAGTATCAACCATAGAGGACGACTAGGGGGCGTGAGAAGAAGCGATGTGTAGGCAGTATAATGTCGTTGGTGTCGAGTAGCTACCATAGGCGGCGCGGCTCGGACATCATGACGGGTGACCGTGTGGTTAGTTTGGTGAGCGTCGCGACTACGGAGGTGTTGTCTTCGTGTAGGAGAATGTGCCGGCCTTTGAGCTAGGGTAGGAAAGACTCGACGGCGTGCCGTGCGGCTCGGAGTTCCTTCCACGTGGTGTGTTGTAGGCGGTCCGTCGCGCACCAAGAACCGCGTGCTTGGTAATTGGGGTCGTCGTTCAGAACGGCCCCCCCTCCGTAGTCGCTGGAGTCGGCGTGGAGGTAGGCAGTATCGATTGGCTTGTAGATGGACCGACCATTGTTTTGGGTGGGGACTTTTCGCCACCATTCAAGGTCGCGCTTGAGCTAGTGTGTTAGCGGACACGGCCTCCCCAACCACTGCGGGTGGCTAGGACGTTGTGCAATTCGCGTAAAAAGAAACGCGCGGGCGCGATGGCGAGGTAGAGAAATTGAGCTTTTCCCTCCAAGGCCGCGAGTTTGCGTGCGGGCAGCCATCGTGCGTTGCAGGCTGCTTGGCCGAGTAGGGAGGACGCTTGTTTGCCAGATGGCAGAGCTTGTCGGGCGGGGCGCGGAACATAAAGGGTGAGGTCGATAGGTAAGCCCAAGTGGTCGCCCACATGTGTAGGCGTTCATACGCCTTTCTTGGGGTTTCGTTGTAGGCCTAATTGGTCGAGCATGGCCTCGACGCGCTGGCAAAGGAGCATAGCAGCGTCGTAGGAGTCGGCCAAAAACAGAAAGTTGTCCATGTAGGGGAGGAGGCGGGTGCCGCGCCACCGTGCGTTTCGTAGAAATGGTTTGGACGGGCGCGCGCCTGAAAAGGTGGTCGCATGTGTGGGTCACGGAGGGCGGCGAAGGTAGTTCGTTAAAACATGTGTGTGACGTGTAAAGTCATGCAACAGTACATTGCATGACATTGTATATGTACTCGTTACTTATTATAATTCGTGCTTTTCCATCGGACGGACGTACAACGTGGGTACGTCGCTATTGCAATATTAGCAAGGGTTCTCATGCGTACTTTACGACCAGTACCTCCCGGTACGTACATGTACGCACAGTTAATCTAACTAGCCAGATGACGCGCCAAAACGAGGTTTCCGATGTAGAATGAGCCGCGTTGTGATTCTCCATTCTAGTCGAGCCGCGTCACTAGACTGTTGACGACGGTTGGAAAGCCCTAACGCTTGACACGTAAGCGAGTGTGAGCATGCGTAAGCTATCTCGGCGGAAAGCTATTAAGCCCAGTGCAATATAGGGAGGTGACAAAACCATTTAACAATTCCCTTGTTCGATTACAATATACTACTAAAGTACAAGCAGTGAGACATCTTCTCATCTTCTCCTATTTTGCACCAACATTCTGCCATCAAGCAGTGTCTGAACATAACAGATTTGTGCTAGCGATTAGCTTTGGAAGGCTAATCTCCACACAAGTTTCGGAGCTCTCTGGCCGAAGCACGTTTTCGTTGTCATTTGATTCGTTCGACGTTACTTGATCGATTCGGAATGGCGTCTGTTGGACCTTGTCAGTACGTAGTGGTCGAACTTCATGTTGGAGGGACGAAGGTTTCCGACATTAAGTTTGTGTTTCAACGAGAGCCTCGTTCTGTTAAAACCTGGTTACGAGCTGATTCGGTTTCGGCTAACGAAGAGCATGTCGATGCTGTTGTTCGTGAGTTACATGAGGAAACTTGCCTTATATTGACGCCTGATGATTTAACGCTATTGAGTGACGCACCGGTTCGAGTCGCGTTACCTGTCGGACACCATCTCGTTTACGTCTACACGGCTTCCGTTCCTATTCGGTATGTTACCACCAATTTGCGTACACCGGCTCATCTTGAGATGGAAGTTACAACTCAATCGACTGTCAATCTGGATGGATCTTACGTGGTACCGGAGACACTCGATGTAGCTGGTTTGACTCTTACGCCCGCCAAGACGGGGTTACTTCTTGCTATGAAGCATAAGAGCGAGTTACTTCATTTTGGTTACGTGAGTCAGTGGGAGATTTTTCGTCGTGCCGTCTATACATCCCAGTCACTGTTCTATGACGATACGTCAATCCCGAGACATTTCTTCATGTACCCCCGTTTTTCTTCGGTTGATTTTGGACATGTTTGGCTTCTCATTCGTGGATACATTAATCAGTTGGGTGGAGAGACACGGACTGATTTACGTGTGGGAACTCCAATACCTACAACCAATTTTGCTAGCCTACTTGTGACCCTAACTGAGACTCAACGTAAGGCGGCGGTTAATTCGCCATATCAGTTTGGCGAAGACGCCAATGTGTTAGACGATTGGCTTGAGGCGCAACCGCAACGCTTTCTTTTGCTTGGAATTACGGCTGACTCTTGCGACTCAGTTATATGAGTCACTTCACAGTTCTCTGGACTCATGACAAGCTGGTGGTTAAACCGTAAGCAGCAGCCAACCATCCCTGCTACGTTTGACTTACTTGTCGCGGAGCTACGGAAGACATCTATGCTCCCCAACAGACGAGACGACGCGATTAATGCTCTGCTAAGTCTTACGCAAGGCAACCTGAGTTACGCTCGCTGCACCCAACAGTTCAACGACTTTTTACATCGATCTCGTCATGACCTTACGAGTGATGTCCAATGTGTTCGGTTCATCAATGGCCTTGCTAACTTTGAGTCAAAAACTCAAGCCAAATCGCATCGATCACAGAGGGGCTACGATGTCAAGCTTGTGGAGCTACAAAATTTTCTTAATGATATCGTGACTGATTCGCCACAACTCGGAGGTGTGAAGCCAATAGCACGCCCATCTACAACACTTGGAGGAGGACAACCGTCCAAAAGGCGCAATTTTGAGGACTTTTTAGTGGGCGCTACTGAGATTTGGAAACGCAACGGTGGTGGTCGTGGCCGTGGACGTGTAGGAGGTCAAGGTGGTGGTCGTGGCCGACCTTCAAACTCTAGCCGAATTGATTTTAGCGCTATCGCGAAGGCGTTGACATCTGAGGAGCGCAAGCGACACATGGAGGAGGGACTTTGTTTCAAGTGCCACAAGAAGGGACACCGAATCTTTCAATGCCCCGACCTTAAGGGCAAAGCGCCACTGGAGGTGACATCTATGAAGCAATGATGATGGCAAGGCCGTTCTACTAGCGAACCGGAGGAGCCGGATACATCTACTTGTCGTCCTGGAATATTGTTAGCGACAGAGGTCGTCGGAACACGTTCGACATCTCCATCGCCTACAGTCGCGACACATCCCACAATAATAGCAGGTCGTCGACGTCAGACAAAGCACAGAAATAGTCGTGAACTTGTAACTAGACGTTCGATTAATTGGAAACTGGTTGATTATGTTTTCGAACCTCTGCCCGCACGCTTTGATTTTACCTTGGAGGGATGTGATGATTATGAAGGTCAAAACTCGCACGGTGACTTACCTCATTGTTCGCCGAGTGACTCAATTCTCGAGAGGGATTTGTCAGAAGAACGGGTGTTCATTAATCCACCCTGGGAGTTGGCTGGACAGATAAGGCTAGGGATCGATGATATCATCCGGACAATATCGACGTATTTCGTGATGTTTTCGGAGACCCGAATGCGAAATGTACCCGAAATCGCAGCGAAAAACGCTTGTAAAATATCGACGATACCATCGATCCCAAGCCTTATGGACAGATAGGACAGCATTTTGAGAGTTGTCGTCGAACAACTCAAACATCTACGCTGGCTGTCTTTGTTCTACCTAAAAGGGCGAAGGTCACTCAACTCACTAAACACCGGAAACTCTACCAAGAATCCCAAGCACGGACACAACTTTTTACTCGTCAGTCATTGGAGAGCCTAGCTCATCAAGAGGTGGTTGCTCCAGCTCCTTGGCATGTACAGTTGTGGTTAGTCAATGTTGATTGTCCTTTTTACGATTAGACTCCGCCTACAATACATGGTCAACCTACCTCCATACATGTACCTCCAGTCGACACGGAAGAGTCCATCGCTACGCTACAACAATTTTCCTCGCCAAACACATCACTTTTGACTGACCTCACGGAAGCTCGACCGTTAATTCCCCCCGAGTTGATTGTGAAAACTCCTGATGGTGGACACCTGAGTACTGGCTTGGTGGATTGCGCTGCAACTCTTGACTTCGTGTTTGAGGACTTCGTACGACGCTTCGCTTTACAGACTCGTAAGTCTTTGACCAAGACACTTGTTCGACTTGCCAATGGACAACGTGTGACTTCGTCGACAGTCTGTGATGTGACTTTTGAGCTGGCTCGTCACGAACTTCAACGGACTTTTTACGTCTTACGTGACTTACGTGCTGATGATTTGATCTTGGGCTTACCATGGCTTGATGACGAACATGCCTCTTTACAATTTGGTAATACTAGGTTTTTACTCTAATGGATGGTACAACAGTGGAGACTTAACTGGAGGAACGACGTCCTGAGTTTCTACTTATGCGTCCACTAAAGTTCAAAAGCTTATGCGCAAGACGCGCCGCAGCAGGGGACGCAATGCAGAATTCTGCGTATTGAACGTACGCCAGCCGCCGACCAACCAACTGAATTTCACACTGGAGAGGAACTAAATGCAGAGCAACGTGAAAACTTCCGGTCGTTACTCTACGATGACTTCCCGGAGTTATTGCAGCCAGTGGACTCTCCACATGTAAGCCGACAGTGGGATCATCCCATTGATACAAATGGCCCGATGAAACGTCAACGGCTGAACAGATTGTCACCTGCAGAGCGCGCTGAGCTGAATCGACATCTCAAAGACGCAGTGGACGCTGGTTTAATCCGTCCCAACTACAACGAGTTCGGCTCGCCCATTCTTTTTGTGCGCAAGGCTAATTGCTCGCTTCGTTTGTGCATTGACTACCGTGGCCTTAATGAGGTTACGCGTAAAGATGCTTACCCACTTCCGCGTGTAGACGACACGCTTGATGAGCTTAAGGACGCGAGCTTCTACACCCATCTCGACCTCGCCTCTGGCTTCTAGCAAATTCGAGTGCGTGATCAAGACATCCACAAGACGGCGTTTCAGACCCTTGATGGCTTAATGGAATGGGTTGCCATGCCGTTCGGATTGTGCAATGCTCCCTCTACTTTTCAGCGGATGATGAATGACATACTTCGCGACTTTTTACATAAGTTCGTTATTGTCTACCTCGACGACGTCTGTATTTAGAGTCGCACTCTTGAGAAACACCTGGCGGACCTGCGTCTCGTGCTACAACGATTCAAAGAGGAGGGCTTGAAGTTGCACGTTAAGAAATGCTTCTTCGGCCTTCATGAGATGGAATATCTAGGCTATACATTGTCTGCTTGTAAAATTTCGGTTTCCACAAAGAAGGTCGAGGCCGATGGAGACTGGCCAGTGCCTACGACGCAGAAGGAGGTTCGCAGTTTCGTACAGTTTTGCAACTTCTATGCCAGATTTATTCATCATTTCAGCGACCTTACGGCTTCACTGACAGACTTATTGCGGAAGTCCCGGCCACAGAAGCTTACGCTGACGCCTGCCTATTTGGAAGCTTTTGAGACTCTCAAGTTACGGCTCATTTCCGCGCCATGCTTGATCCTTCTGGAGGAGAGCTCGGACTCGACGTTCACCGTGGATAAAGATGCTTCAACAGTGGGGATTGCAACAGTCATGTTGCAATACCAAGGCGGAGGTCTTCAATTAGTCTCTTACTGGGCGCGTAAGCTGAACACTAACACTTACTCTTCGAAATTGAAATTGAATTTGAAATTATTTACAACAATACAAGTATAAACCGGCTGATGTCTATGGGCCCCCCGTGCTACGCCAGCTTGGACTTATAAGCGTGAGATAGACAGTGAACCACTAATCCCAACCTCTCCATTGGCAGTGGCGATACCGTCTAAAACATACACATAACCAGGTATTTATCATTTTTTTATCTATACGTATTTTTTTTGGATACAATATGAAATAAAAAGTGTCGCTAGTCTCCACGATACGCGGCGTGCTCCAGCCGCTGCGGGGATGCTGATCAGCGAGGCTGGTCAGGCACGTGAAAAACCCCCTCGCTCGGTTCTTCGTCGGTCCCGTCTCGATCCTTGCTCTTCCTCGCCCGAGGTAGTAGGTGCTCCTCCCGACGCACTTCGCCACCTAGCCGAGTCTTCCCTCCTCCTTCGGGGGCTGGGTAGAGTAAATAAGTAAGCTGCAGACGGTGTCCGGCTGGCTCTCCTGCCCCCGTGCCAGATTTTCTCCCGTCCCATGTCCTTGTTCCGTATGTTTCCAACACCCATCCGATCGCGCTGTGGCCGGCCGTATCCTCCCCCGGTATGGTTTACGTTGTTAGGGGGCCGCCTTTATGAGCAGTGTGCCCGTACGATAACCCTAGGCACAATGCCTGAAGCAACATGTCGATAACCGGGTACCGACTAGGGGAGGGGTGGGTCGGACACATGGATGGAGGCGTCGAACCACAAAAGATGTTGGGTACGGGAATATTTTCCAAAAGCCCCCCGTACCGGGTTTTTCCGGCGGCGGTCAATCCTAAGGATCGCCGCCGCCAGACCGTGCCGCTCCTCCGACCGCGACCCACCTCAGTCCTGCGTAGCTGCATGCCTCGCCCCCAAGGTAGACCTAAAACTCTCGCAGGGCTGGCGGCTGCTAGCGAGCGCCGTGCCCTAGCGCTGCTTCCCAGCTCCCCGCCGCCAGCTCCAAAACCCTCGTCTTACCGCTGATCCGTCCGTACCCTTCTTCGCCAAAAAACAGTCCGCAGACATCGTTCCCGTAAGGACGGGAGAGTATCTGTGAGTATTTAGTCGCTGAAAAAACATATCGGTCTGGCCGAGCGGGAGATCCTTGTGCTGGTGTACGGATACTATGTTTTTCCAAAACCCTCCGTACAGAACTTCCCGACTGCTGCAAAGATTCAACCGCAGATGGCTGCGACTCTTTAACCATTACAGGTTCCACCCGGCGCCCGCCGGCAACGCAGCGGCGGCGGCCCCGGAGGGGGGTGCTGTGAGGTGCTACTTTGGTTAGGCTAAGTTGGCAACCTTAGACTTATAGTAGAACCTAATCTCTGGATCTAATTATACAGCGTAAAGAGAATTTATAAGATTGTCTTAGGAACATGGTTTCTTACAGTCTGGGTGTGGCGTAAATCTGGTCTGTACCGGTCTCTTCCTTTCTACCAGTAAGTCCCCGTCTTAAATATCCACACCTCAGGTGTTCTAAAAACAGCCTTAGAACCTATAGCTTGTGCTGTCTGCTAACTAAACCAAACTATTACTAGTGATATAGATTATCTGAGATTACTTGTACCGTCTATCTAACTGCAAGGCGCGCGCTTGCGCGCGCGGGGGGGGGTGCGGAGCGAGGAGTTCCCCTGTAGGGTCGCTTGGGATTGTTGCTTACAAAACAACTGGAAGGGAAAGGCAAGAATGATATGCATGGGACGTGGGGAATGGTAGATCCAATATTGAACAAAATATTTAAATATTAAAGGGAGAGGCACAAGGATATGGAGACGGAGAGGGAGAGGGAGAGAAAAGGAAAGAAAGGGGTTTAATGAGAGAGAGATAGAGAGAGCGAGGGAGAGAGCGAGGGAGGGAGAGGGAGAAGGGGAGAGAGGAGGGTGGGAGAGAGAGAGACATGAAGGGAGAGGAGAGAGTTAGAGAAAGGGAGATAGGAGAGGGAGAGGGGGGGGGGGGGAAGAGTGAGGCACAAAGAGATGGAGACGGAGAGGGAGAGGGAGAGAGAAGAAAAAAAAGGAATCTAATGAGAGAGAGGGGGGGGAGAGAGAGGGAGAGAGATGGAGAGATGGAGAGAGAGAGAGAGAAGGGGGGGGGGAGGAGGGGGGAGAGGACGAGAGAGAGAGAAAGAGAGAGAGAGAGAGAGAGAGAGAGAGAGAGAGAGAGAGGGGGGGGGGGAGGAGGGGGGAGAGGAAGAGAGAGAGAGATAGAGACACAGAGAGACCGAGACACACACAGAGGGAAAGAGAGAGAGAGAGAGAGAGAGAGAGAGAGAGAGAGAGAGAGAGAGAGAGAGAGAGAGAGAGAGAGAGAGAGAGAGAGAGAGAGAGAGAGAGAGAGAGAGAGAGAGAGAGAGAGAGAGAGAGAGAGAGAGAGAGAGAGAGAGAGAGAGAGGGAGGGAGAGAGGGAGAGAGGGAGAGAGAGTGAGAGAGGGGGGGGGAGGGAAAGGGGGAGGGAATGGCCGTACGTTTGGTACGTCTTGGTACGTTTAAAGAAAGAGAGAGAGAGAGTTTTTTCAGTATTATTATTGGTTCATTAGTAAGTTATTTAAGTAAGTATTTCAATATGATAGTGTTTAATGTATGGGAAATATTGCCCATACTATATAAATGAGAGAGGGAGAGGGCGAGGAGAGAGAGGAGGGTGGGAGAGGGGATCACCCCCGGCCGCCCCGGCCGAATATCATCATTAGTCCCCCATAGGCCACCCCCGAGGTTAGACCCCACACCCATCCTCTCTCCCCACAGCCTGATATCAGACCTCATATTGTAAACACCACGCTAAA